>JARHVA010000208.1:5052500-5297500 GCA_037957365.1 Torreya grandis
AATATGTGAGTAATTTCATGATACATACATTATCACTAGAACCTTTATCAACCATAACACTTTATATAGGTTGATGATCAATCTGTGTTATAATAAATAATGAATGAAAATCTTGAGTCATCATCCACAATTTCATTGTCGTCAAAAATAATTGAATGCCTATAATCCATAGGAGGTATCTCACATGTAAGTGTCCCAATAATCCCATCTATGGGTGTCTATAACTCTATGGATGAGGATGTGAATTATATTATATTTTCACTTCCAGTGCTTCCTTAGAATGATCCTATAATACATTGGTTAATATGTTCTCAGTTTGATGGTTACCATGTTGTGATCCTGACTCCCTTAGAAAGTCATCAAATGTGATATTTTCAATATAAATGAGGTCTTGTATATTGTGATTTAACTTATAATTTTTTTTCATATAATGTCCATCAAATTAGTGATAGTCATAATAATAATTTTCATCATATAATTTTGGTAGAGTTTGACTCATATCAACCTCTAAGGGAGGATGGAAATATATCTGATGACATTCAATTAGATTATTAAGGGGTGAAGCTGGAGACTAAGGTAATTGTTCAAATTGTATCTTAAGTGCATTAGATAATATGAGCTAACTAGGTTTTTGTTAAAATATATTAATTGTTTTTGGTGCTTCATTTTTAGCCTTTGTAATTTTTTACTTTGTAGCTTGGTTTGATATTAAACTTGGTATTAGATGTAGTTGGTGTGTTGGCTACATACTTAAGATTATTCATTTTTATGAGTTTCATTTCTTGATCTCAAAAAATATGTCATAAGTCATAAAAATATTTAAAATTATTGAATATAATATAATCATGTAGTGGGTAAAGAAAACTTTTCATAAAGATACCTTGAAATTCTTTATGTCGCATTAGATTAGTCATTTTGGCCAACATTGTTTTGTATTTCAAAATATAATCATTGATAGGATCATTGGTTCCCTGTTTAATCTTGGAAATATATGAATATGATATATTTTCAATAATTCTGATAGAAAAAATGTGTTATAAACTGATTCTATAAATTTTTGAATGATTTTACCGATTTTTTTGTTAGATCATAGATCCTATATATTTTCTTGGAAATAAAGTTGTCAAAAGTTTATCATTGGAAGCGTAATCAAGGCATGATGCAAACAAATATTGGATATGCTACTCAGTGTCACCCTTTCCATCATAAAGTGTGAACATGAGTGCTAAAAAATTGGTTTGAAAAGGGTGAAAATATATATCAGGTGTAATAGGATTATGCAATACATCTTTTGAATCAATAACAAGAGTTGGCTTTGAAGTTTTTTGCTCAATATTTGTAACCTTAGCTTCCAAATTTTGCATAGATCCATTAAGATTTGATTGATGAAAAGTAACCAAATGGGATGTAAACATTATTTGTGTTGATGTAGATGTTAAAACTACTAATTGAGTTAAATCATTGATTGTTCCTATGGAAGGTGTAGCAATATTTGTTTGGTCCTTGAGGAACAATGGCTTGAAGACATATACTATGCCACCACTAGATGTAAGAATCAATGGGGAACTCAAAGGGAGGGATGATGGGATTGAATAAGTAGTATTAAAATTTAAAGACTCATTAATGATAGATGTGGATGCATTAACCTTAGCATGTTTATTGATTTCATCTTATGTAACATACAAATTGCATCAATTAGTTCTTGATTTATGTTTAGATGATGAATAAATGCTTCTTTATCTTCCATTTAAAAACTTTATTTGTTATTAAAATTTTACATTATACATTATAACAAATATGTCAATCATAATGGAAAAAATAAAATGTAAAAAAAAAGCTACAATAATCTAAAACCCAAGAAGGCTCAAAATCCTATGCCAAGTTAGGATTTGCACAATAAGACTTATCGGTTAGGTTCACCACATGTTTGAACCTTATTTTAAAATATTTAGGTGGATAGTTGCATAATAAACAAATGGGGATAAACTATTCTAAAATCAATCCAATTAAATAAATTATGTTCATAATAAATTATGATGCAATATTTAATTATTGAAGTACGCTAAATATGAAAACCACCATGCCAAATAATAATTTGAATGTTTAAACATGAATGATAAATAATAATTACCTTATTTACTAATCTGTAATTAGATATAGGAAATTTAGGCGCATAAGAAAGTAGAATAATGATCTGTAGGGATTCATCAAATTCTTGAAATTAGTTCTCTATCAGCCTAGACACTACCATTAAAATGGGGACACTAGTGTCTAATTCTATCCTAAAACTAATGCTTCTATTCAGTATGGGATATAGTTTCCACCTACACCTGTCAAGGTTCAATATTGCCTTATATATTTTCAACTTGGATCTTGTGCACAAGTTCTAGATATCAATATTTTGATCAAAACTTAGGTCCCCAAACCTAGGCATGCCACCTTTGAAAAATAGGGGTTAGTGGGCTCAAGTGAATTTGAGTTACATTTAAATAACCCTATGTCAATGAGCATTGCCTACATATCCATATAATCCAAAGAGGGACTTATTCCTCCACCTTATGTGGATTTATGTGTAAATAATGGTTTAATATGTGATATGAAAGTGAATGTAGTTATCTAGATTATAACTAGAAAAATATTTCTCATTGAATATTATTTTAATGCTTTAGACCTGTAAGAGTATTGATCCTATGAATTATTTGTAAATTAGTGAATAATTAGGGTATTAGAACTTAATTTTGCACATGATTAAGTGTGAGCTTGATAGGCTCTTACTTCATAATTTATAGATGATAATGAATGGTCAATTACTTTTATTAATAGCAAACCTTTTGAAATTATCTAATGCGATGGTTAACTATGAAAAATATATTTACCCACACATGTTGAAATATTTACAAATTTGAGTGTTTTCAAGGGACATAGACTAGTGTTAGATCTAGACACTAGAATCAACACTATTGTCCTCATGTGGATGATAGTGTCCAGGATGTAAAAAGGTTGATGGAGATCCATAATTGATAGTTTAAGATATATATCAGGTTTTATGCAAACTATTGGGTACATGTGATCTAGGATATTATAATAACATGGTTGGGCCATAGGATAAGCATCTAGGCACAATGAGATGGTGAACATAAGCCTTTTAGCAATAGAGAGGTCATGAACTGAATGGTTGAGCCATCAATTATATTTTTCAAGTGTACAAGATGATTTTATCATATAAAATTCATATTTAGCATCTACATTTCCAATCCCTTTACTCTCCCTAATGGTACTTAAGACAAAAGTGTGATAAAAAGTAGAGCGAATGAGTGATCTATGAGGTCTTAAAGCTACAACATTATCTTGAAAAGATCCACTTGAGCTATGGGAGAAAATGAAGCATTTGTGATTCCACCCCAATTAATAAGTTGTATCCATATACTCTTTATTTTGTTTACTTATTATATTACATATTTCCTATTATTTTTTGAGTGAATATGAATGTATCCTTGTTTATGCTCTCTATACTAAATAAGTTTTTATAGTTATAAGATTATTTTAACTTGTTATAAATTAATTTAGGTTTCATAAACCTCCATTTGGTTAACCATTTCACCCTACCCATAACAATCATTCTAACCCATACTTTTGTTTTGTCTACTTTACTTGCATACTCACAATCATAGTTTATAATCACTTACCTTTATTGAGGTCTAGTGAGAGTTACATCCTTGTTCCATAATATTAGGATTTCAAACCATTTCTTATTTACATTTGAATTGTATGAAGCCATTTGATATTTATACTAAATTCATTAGTCATTACCCAATAATCCATGTATCACAAGCTCTATTTGATTTTCCTTATTTGAGTTCTAGTATATTGAGAGAAAGAGGATAGTTGTAGGTTATCCTATCCTAAGCGTAGGTGCATGTCATTTTTACAATTGATGTTAAGTCTAGCTTAGCTGATGTGTTACGAGGATCTGGTTTATTACAATTTCATTTTTTTATGTGCACAACCTTATTTAAGTAGTAGTTATCGTCACATGTATGAGAAGGGTGAGTTATATCTTGGGGAATGATCTTATTCTAATTTTAACTCATATAATAATATCTTACTCACCTTTTTATTTTCCTATATAAGGTATCATGCCAAAAATGTTTGTTCCCAAAATTGATGTATTTTTTATTTGTTTACTTAAGTGAATGATTTTTCAATTGGTTATTTGTTGTTTCTCAACAGTTTAACTATTTTGATATTTCCAATGTGTAGTATAAGTGTGACAAATTATTCTATGATTTTATTTAATTCAATTATTTTACACCACAAGGCTTCCCTAGGAAGAAAAATACAACATATTAGGGTGAGGTTATGATTCAATGTGGTTTAAAAAATCATTTTCTTAACATTCTCACAAGGAAGAGGGACAAGTCACATTAATATGATACCATGAATAAATGGTATAATTTAACTATAATTTATTGATTTATAGGTCATGAATACATTCAAAAAAACTTCTTCAATCAACATATGCAAGTGAATTAAAGTGGAAATTAATTTATAATAGGGTTACCACCCTAAGGCTCACCAAGGGAGAGTATCGACTATCACTATACAAACTCTACTCTCAAGGCACATGAACAAGGGGAGTTACAAAGGTTCATTCATATTGAGGTATCTGACATCCATACAAACAAAACTTAATTTGAAGGGGTTGAAAATAACTACACATGGATCAAACTCAAATTTTATTTAATTAATGTTGTCTAAAAAGTTAAGTTAAATAATAATGTATAAGCCCAACATGAAGGATAAGTACAAGGCACCCCTAACCTAGCCTATGACATATATACAATATCCCCAACTACCACTTAGGTAGCCTACATATCCACTCCATTAAATCAAGGTCTAATGTAACTCTCCTTTAACTTATGATGTCCTCCACCGTGAGACATCATCACTGAAACATGGTTGGTACTCTAAGCTAACAAGGGAACTAATACATCACTTAAATGAGATTATAAATATCTAGACATATGATACATGATGAGACCATAATCTCAATACTTCCACTCATCATGAAAAACCTAGATAATTCAAATGTGTGTGCTTATCCAAGCATGACTATGTACTAAAATGAATAAAAGTCAAATGTGGCAAGGAACCTATGTTCCATGGATTCAACAAGACCAAAGTCTCAGTAATATATGGCTTATGATTCTCAAAGAAGATTCATATCTCAAGTGGAAATCTAATGGTGACCAAGGTCAAGACATAATAAAACAATCTCACTTACAAAAGATTTACCTAGGGTTGCTCCCAAACAACAACTATACATAATTTGAGCATACCACACAATTAGAAACTAGAAGGATACACATTCATGAGGAAGGCTCATATATATTATGCACTAACATGAGTGATCTAAGGGTTAATTGTTTAATCACATGTTTTGAAAACACCCAAAATTAGATAGTTTTAACTCCCACATTAGGAGAGTGTCTTAAGGGTTAGTACGCTATGCACATGCCCACTTCTTAGGTTGGCTACATATATGTGGTGATCTCTTCACATGAATAATAAAGGCTAGTTATATTTCACACATTTATAAATGAGTGTTAGTTCAAAATCAAAGGTGACCAACCTTCATCGATAAGACACAAGGATAATATTATGTAGTTACCCCTTGCAAGTAACACCAAAGTGACTAGTTGGCCCAAGTGTATGTAGAAACTACCAAGAGTTACAAGGGAATAAAATATATGGGAAGTATTCATGTTTATAATCCTTATTACAAGCACAAACATTGAGCATTACCCCAAAAGGATTATATTATTCAATTATTAAAAGGACCCTTTCTTTGACTTGACTAGGTGCGACTAGGTCTGAGGTAGGTAAAAGAGTTTATGACTTAAAACCTGACCTAAGGATATAATAATTATAATATAATTCATGAATTCCATAAATTTATTTAGAAATGGAGGAGACACACTTAGATAAGGTTTTCATGAGTAATAATGCTCTTGAATGCTACAAGACACATCGACTCCAAGTTGAATACACCAAGTATAGAAACACCATTGATCTAATTTATAATAAGGTAAATAAAATTTGCTAGTTGTAAGAATCCATTCTTTAAGCTATAATTATCATGTTTAAGTCATCTAAGGATATTTTCATCATGAAAAAAAAAATACAAATTTGTTCACCATTCTAAAGTGAAATTCTACTTACAATAATTATCCATAAACTAGATTTAGAATCACCCTGTTAAATAATTATAACTTATGATAAAATTTATTTTATTAAAATACTAACAATGTTAAGCTAGTATAATTTAATTACATCCTTTATTTTTTATAAATTTTATTTCTTGATATTTTATTTATGTTGATTCTAAATCGACTTTAGGAATAAGAGGGAGATAAAAGGATTTTCCCTACATTTGTCTCCTAATTGTTTTTGGAAATGATGATTCATGATGGGAATAAAAAATATCTAAATATTAATTCCATATTTAGTATCTAAAAATAATTATTTCCATGTCTTAGATTTTGATAATTTTAAATTTAAGTATTTATTTACACCATATCCAAAATGACATTGAAGGCAAGAAGAGTACTTGAAAATTTTGCTCTTGCAAATGTCATTCAAAATTAGTCAGAAATGATACTTTTTGATGGAATTATAAGTTGTTTAAAAAATTGTTACATTTTTTGTAACTTAATAAAATTAGTTTCTAGTCTTAGTTTCAATAAATTCACACTTCATGTATTTATTTCTCCCTAAATTCAAATGGTTTTTAAATATGATTGGGAAGTGATGGTAAGTTTCAATAAACCAATTTTTTTTAATTCAAAAATATATTTGCTTTAATGATTTAAATACATGATCAATCTAAGATCCCGGTCTTATAATAATTTGATTAAAAACTGTGTAACTTGGCCTTGGTGAAAATTCACTAACTTTTTTTTATTGAAACAAAAGTAATTAAAGTTAAGACATGAATATTTTACCACTTTCTAAAGTGATGGTGGGTCCAATCCCCACCATTGAATTAGGTATATTTTCACCCTTAGATTTTGGGTTTTAAAACATTTTCCCTAAAATTATTTATATGTAAAATAATAATAAAAAATCAAACTCTGAAATTTTATTTTCATTTTTTGTCTTTATTTTTGAAGTTTTTTTGAGGTGGAGCTCAAGATCAAGGGTCAATTAGTTTCAAGATTTATTTGTTGGAAGGCATATACAAATATCTTTTGTGTATAAATGTGTGTTTATAAGTTTCATTGTTTGAGAATATGGATTGTGTGTGTAAATATTAGGATTCATTTTTTTTCTTAAATTTTTATTTTTTTATAACATTAAATAATAAACAAAAAAAAATTATATAGGGCCAGTTACATAGGCCCTAACAGTAATTATGGGCCTACAACCCACATATGGCCATTATTAATAGGGAAGAGTTGTGTGTGTGTGTTTGGAAAAGGGTTAGGATCGGCTCAATCACCCTTCCATCATCATCATCATCATCATCATCATCATCATCATCATCATCATCATCATCATCATCATCATCATTAAACACATATTAATAAAATCCATTTAAGCTATGTTAGGGTTAACATTATGTGTATGCATGTTAACATAACCTATATGGTTAACATAAAACACACATACATATACATTATTTTAACTCTATGTATATGTGTTTTTCTATGTTAAATTATATGCATGTATGTATGTAATGTTAATTTTAACATAAATTATATAATCAACTCTGTGTGTGTGTGTTGGGGGGGGGCGGGGGGCGGGGGGGGGGGGGGTTAATTCTAACATAACCTATATAATATATGTGTGAGGGGGGAATATTTTAACTCTAACATAATATATATAGAGTTAACACAATCCCTCCCCCTTCCCTTGTCTCTCTATAGGTTACTAACATAATATACATACATAATGTTAGTAATCTATAGAAAGATGGGCGAGGGCGAGGGGTTGTGTTAACTCTATATAGGTTATGTTAGAGTTAACATAACCTTATCTCCCTCTTTTTATATAGGATATGTTAACTCTATATACATGCATACATATACATATATAGGTTATATTAACTCTAACATAAACTATATCTATAATTAGTTATGTTAGATAATTGTATATGTATGTATGTGTATAACTAATTTTATATACATAATTAATTATATATATTGTATGTATGTATAATGTTAACTCTAGCATAACTTATATAGAGTTAACATAACACCCCCCCTCTCTCTCTCTCTCTCTCTATATATATATATATATATATATATATATATATATATATATATATATATATATAGTGGGGGGAGGGGAGTTTATGTTAAATATAATATAATATACATAGAGTGAACATAATCCCTCCCCCTCCCCCCTTTCTCTATATAGGTTAATAACAAACATGCACACATACACACACAAGCCATGTTAAACTTAACATTATATATAATTATATATATATATATATATATATATATATATAGTGGGGGGAGGGGAGTTTATGTTAAATATAATATAATCTACATAGAGTGAACATAATCCCTCCCCCTCCCCCCTTTCTCTATATAGGTTACTAATAAACAAGCACATACACACACAAGCCATGTTAAACTTAACATTATATATATATATATATATATATATATATATATATATATATATATATATATATATATATATATATATGAGTTAACATAATACAAATATATATAGGCTATATTAGGTCTCACACACACACATATAAACTTTAACATAATTTATATAAATGATCTCAATATAATTTTTATTTTAATTTTCTAATTTAATTAAATAAATATATGTACAAAATGACATTTGAAAAAAATATTCATATATATTTTATATTTATAAATGTATTCTATAAAAATAATAATTTGCATATTTCTTTACATGTTATAAATATATTTAAAATAATTAGTTTCCACTTTCAAAACTAATTTACAAGATAGGGGAAGGAGATTTAGGTGGAAGGGAGAGAAGGTACTCAAATTTTGATTTATAAGAAAACAACAAGTTTTCTTCTACAAAAGAGGAGAGATAGATTATTTCTAAATAACTTTCTTCCTATAATAAAGAATAAATTATTGTTTTATATATCTTAAGAAGGATTTTATTTGACACTATGCTAAATTTATCTATCTTTTAACAAGAGAGAGGGAGTTGAGCACACAATCAAGCCACTAAACCAACTCATGTTCATTATTTGTAATCATTTAGCATAAAAACTCAAATTAATAATATATATTTGTAGTATTGATTTCATATATAATGTAAGGAAAGAAAGAGGAAGAGAGATATAATATTCTCTACAAAAAACTACACAACTCAAAATAACATGTTCCCTTTCAAATTTTAATTACTCTAATATTAATAAGGAGTATAAAAGCATGAAATTTAGTTTCATTTTCATAATTAAAGAGAGATATATTGATAAAGATTGAAGGACAAAAGGATAAATATTTTAAGTTCACCAAAAAAAAATACTCCCAGCTTTTATTTTGCATTATTTAATCAACCAACACTTTTTTCTACACAAAATATGTCAAAGTAATACCTAACTCATATCCTCCATTTTACATACATGTCATAAGATCCCAAGATCCATTAAGATCTACTCCTCCTTCCAACAAGCTTTTCCTCTCACCCCCAAATGAAAGAACCTCCAAATTAACCCCCAATAATGACCTAGAATTTGAAATAAAAAGGGAGTCAAATTCCCTTCCCCAAACTTGTTGAATGGAGTACCATCCCTTACATGGGTCATTTTATATCATAAAAGAACCCATACTTTTCCTACACACTTTAGACTTTCTTGTAAGCAATATCTTACAAAAAAAAATAGTTCACTTACATGACCACATGGGCTTATTACACACCATTAAATCTTCTTACACAACATTCAAAACACTCAATAAAGTATATCATGCCTAAAAGCTACTCTATGACCCTAAGTATTACAGGTTTTCTAGAAAGCCTATTCAATAGAGATCATAACCTTTCTAGGAGGCCTATGACCATTTGAATAGAATAATGACCATTTTTGTGAATTAAAATTAGCATGATAAATACATGAAATTTTAAACTTAATTAATGTTTCTTAAACTATTAACAAATACTTATCTATTACAACAAGGAGGGAAACCACAAATTTAAATTTTTTCACCGATATGGTTGTCACACTTGGAAAGCACTACAAATTGTCATGGGAAAGGTGGTTCCTCACATAGAGTATTACATAAGGACCATTTGTGTTTTTTTATAAAGTTATATTTGATCTTATATTCATCTCCAAAGCTATTACAAATGTATTATATTAGATATTTCTATTTTGGTACAACAATTATTGGTTTCACACACATATGTACGTTAAAAATTACGATAGTATAATACAATGTATATTATTAGAGAATCTCTTTAGATGATCTAAGCACTATTTTGTGGATAGATGATCATTGTATATTTTTATTGGACCCTCAATTCCTATATGGTAGATCACAATGACTATTGACAATTGTTCCATCTAAGCAGTATCCATGGTGAAAAATAAAGAGGATTGGCTCAAAAACTATTCTAAGTGTTTTAAAACGAAAGGCTAGCTCAATGATGAACATGGCATCAAAAAAATACATAAAGATTTTGAAAATATCAAAAGGGTTGATAGAAAAAATTTGTCATGAAAAACAACCAACCTCTACATCTACTATGAAAAATCAAAAGATTCATATCATACTCTGACAAGCAATGAGCAATAGAAAAGATAATGGTTTTTTTGAACTTTTTAAAACTAAAACATGGATTGAAAAAATGTTCACTATAATTTTCACACTTAGATATTTATGAAAATCCCTATTTTTTTAAATTAGGATTTACAGTGCTCCCATGGTGTGCACTTTAAGTTGTTTTCTAAGATCGAGTACCAAAGATATCACAAGAACTCCCTGATTATTAATCAAGACACAAACTACAACATGTGACCACTAAAATTAACATCCAATAAATAACCATTATAATATTATTATAGTGATAACCTAGGTCTACAATGTGAATGCTCACTGTGGTATTTTAGCCCCCATGTGCTAGACCTCACCAATTAGCCTTGTTTTTGAAGTGTTTGGCTTTGATGGCTCATATCTCTTGAACCATGAAGCCTAGAGAGGTGATTTTTTTCACCTTGGCTATTTTTTTGAGATATGCATAATTCTAAAGTTTTTTTTTTTTTTTTTAATAACTCATATTTCCATATTTTTTATTTTTTTATTGACTTATTAACTAGATCAAGTATTTTGAGCCTTATGGAGCCCAAACATTTGAATGGTAGTTCAGATTTACATGTTTATTTTAAAAGTGCATGTTTTTTACTTATCAGTGTCATTGTAAAATCAAATTAGTTTGATGTTAACTCATATTTTGATTTTTTCAGCATAATGGCCAATCTTGTAAAGTATGAATCATATTGCTTAGCATTGAGTATAGGTTCCAACTCATTTTTAGAGGGGATCACTCTTCAATGCTTTATACAAAATTTTGATGTGGTTTTCATATGTATTTTATATTTTTTATGATTTATAAAGTGATATGGGGGTTTTTCTATACTTACACTCTATGTGTGCTTTCAGTTATTGAGTACTTTCATGCAATATATTTGGCAATTTTGTAATGCTTTTTTTGCACACCTGCCACATTGACACTTTTGAGGAGATCTTCATGACTAATTTTTTTTTCTTCTTTAGTCATCATTATAGGAGATGGGTTGGGTATTGTATATTTCTAATGTTTCCTTGGTTGTTTGAGTATGTTATATACTTTGTGATTATTCCTAGTGGATACAAAGGCTAGTTTTTTTTGTGCAAGAGCATTTATATGTCAACCCTTTTGTGGTTTAAAAAATCATTATGTATTTTATTTGATTTCAAAATTAAATCAAGCCAATTTGAGGTTTTAAAACATTTATAATAGTTTCTAAAGTAATCCTCTTTAGTTTTTACCATGCATTATGATCAGATGGAACATATATCAATAGTCACTCTTGTTCACACAACCATATTCATAGGAGCTACTTTTGTTTCCTTATTCACTCTGTTATAAGCTTTTTTATATTTAATTATCATCCACATAAACAATTCCATTATTATTTTTCTCTATTATTGCACATGGGTGCCTCATCGGGCCTAGTTGTTGGGACCCATACTTATGACCTTAAGACTTTTTCTCTTTTACCACATCACGTAATCTAATATTTAGGGAGGCTAGGGATGTCAATGTGTTTGGGTGTGTCATTATCACATTTTATGTGAAGTCCATATTAGGTGTTGTGTTACCAAGATGTGACTTATTAAGTGCATTGTTTATGTGCACAACATTATTTAAGTGGTAATTATCCTCACATATGTGAGAAGGGTCAGTTGTAATTTTTAGAATGATCATATCATATGTTTCACTCAAATATTCATAATCTCTCACTCACCTCTTAATTTTCATATATAATGGCCCTTTGTGTCTTTGTGAAAAGTTAGGTTAGAGGTTAGATTCATCTCCAGAGCTAGTGGAGATGTATTCTATAAGAGAGTATTGTTCTAGTGCAACCGTTGTTTGTTGCACACACATATGTACATTGTAAACACTAATAGTGTAATACAATGTCTGTTATTGGTGAATGTCTTTCTATGATTTGAGCACTATTGTGTGGATGGATGTTCATTGTGGAGTTTTTCTAAACCCTTCTCAATTCCTAAAAAAATAACTTATTGATTATGTATTGCTACATTTTATTTGTATTTATTGTGAAAAAATGTATACACGTGATGTATTACTGAAAATGATGTAATTATGAGATATTTAAGTGATGTAACTAAAATTAAACAATTATCTTATATGATTAAAAATAAATATTGATTTATGAACATTTTATTTACAAAATTGGATAATTGATATGATCAAATAAAGAATAAATGCTATATGAATGTGTACTTGTAATAATAATGAATTAGTAATTATTAAACTTAATCAAATTTTATGTTTTTAATTGCTTATTATTTTATAATTGCTTATTATCATTTATAATTATTAAAGAATGATAGAATCAGTAATAGTTAAGAAACTCTTCAGGAGATGATTATTTTTTTTTTAAATACTATTTTTTGGCATACCCCAAAAACTGTTCTTATAATTCAACTATGTTATTATGGTTTTCATGACATGTTCTCTAAAATGTGCAAGATTTTCAACCCAATGTTGTTCATCTAAAAATGATTCTTAATCATGATCTACTTCACATGTATTATTAATTTGAGATGAACCCACAACATTATTATTTAGAGGAATATTTTGTTTATTATTTATAATAAAAGGTATAATTTTTGGAGCAACACTAACCATCGTTTAAGATTCTATTTTATTTTTTAAATTAAATCTAGAACTAACCAAAAGATTACTCTGAAAATCAACATGATCCTGATTAATACTAGCACTCTTCCAATTAAATCCTTGGATCTAATCAATTTTTTTAGAATTAATTATTATTCGAAGGAACATCATTTTATCATTTGCCACAAATGTATAGTTTTTTTAGAAACATGAGTGATATTTTTAAATTCTATTCTATTTTTCAATCTAGATATAAAATTAAGCAAATGAATTTTATTAAATTCAATAAATTCATAATTAATATTAGCATTCTTCTTAATTGGATCCTTGGATCAAATCAATTTTTGATGGTATAGATTGAGATACAAATAAAACATAAAAATTATATAAGTATTTTAGGGTCTATAAGAAAAAGTAATCCTAGGTTTGAAATCCAACACAAAAAAATTATGACTATTGTATATAAGAGTATGTAATAGAGTAAACTTTAGAACAATTAAATAAATTTTTATTTGTCCTCAATATACTATAATATGAATAAATGGATCACAACTAATTTGTGACACAAATATCTAAATACTTTTAATTATTTGATAAATAATAGTTACAAAATATTAATCAATTTTTAATTAATTAGTTCAAATCAAATAAAAAGGTCACATACAAGGATTATGACTTTTTAATTATATTTCACAATACAATAACAACCTTCAAAATGTAATAGTGAAAATACATATCAAAACATTTTAGGAAACCTGACCCAAAAATTTAGCCCAAAATAATGTTTAATGAAATTTTTAAAAAAACCTTGCAATCACCCACAAATTCTTACACACCAAAAAAAATTATATAAGTTCTACGCACCCAAAAAAAAAAAAAAAAAAAAAAAAAACCAACAACATTAATGCCACTATGTTTCAAGAATAAACTACCTCTAACTATGATTGCATGCTAACACTTCATCAACTAAGTGAAGGAATAAATAGTAGTTTGTTGGATTTAGACAAGCATCACAAGTAATTGTCTATTCGAATTAGAAGTAACTATCATGTACATTTACAATCAATAGGATGCCTAAAATTATCAAGAAATAACAACAAACTACGTTGTTATATTGTTACCCTTCAGGAGTAACAACATATCTTGTTACTCTTACAAGATTAATCCAACAAATGTGAACATCTTAAGAGATAAGCTCATCCATCTATGAGCATCTACTCAATTTTATGCCCATAAATTTTACGAAACATGTCTCTAGAAAAAATCAATCTCCATTGGCAGCACCTTCAAGACCATGACTGCTAAAAAAGAAAACCATAATATTATGAAGAGAAATGATGTTTGGTTTTCAAGTTCGCTATACTTAGATTATATGCTTCTGCTTTCCCCTCATCAATCAGCCCCAAAATATGTTCAAATAACTTAACATCACATGGAATTCTGAGCCCTCCTTGGTGATGATATCCATGTTCCTTCCCCATACTCTGCAATAATTCAACAAAAAGAGGATGATTTAAATAATGGGCTTCTATAACAAACATCTCCATAGTCCCACCTTCTCCCACATAGACAGGCAGGAATCCATGTGGAGCATCCAAATCCTTGCTACTTTTGCTCCTCCTCTTATGCTTCACATGATCTGTTCCACTGCAATTTTCAGGTTTATTATGATCCTCTAGTTTCTGAAACTTTATTTGCTTGGACGAGAAACAACGCCTATGCAACTTTTGGAACAATTTGCTCATTTTCTAACCAGATTTTCTGAGTTTCCTCAGCAAGTTTCGATCCTTGGAATAAAATGGGTGTGCCTTTATAATAGAAATGTGTCTTTAGTGTTGTTTTGGGTCCTCCCTCACGACATTACCAAAGAACCCGTTGATATTTCCTGAAGTACGAATGGCTACAAGAAGGCAGATGAGGTGTCATGTATTATAATAAAAGGGGCAGATTAAGATGAATGTATAATAACAAAAGCTATGAGGTGGAAAGCCACACTCTTCGTAGGTTAATATATTAGTAAAAGAATGGTGTTGGTGTTTGGTTCTGTTTGGATGGTTGTTATTTTTATTTTTTATTTTTTTTTATGGTGATGGGATTTGTTTTAAATTTTAGTTTTGTTATAAAATTTGTTAAGTTTTTTTTTTACCATGGTTATATATATGAGTCTTAAGTTATTAGTTTTGTTGGTATTCTTAGTTATTACATGTATGGTTCGGTGAGTAATTTTTTTGTAATTAGGCATGCTCAATTTCATTAATATTTTTAAACATGTCGAAAGGGGTAGGTCATGAACAAACTTTAGATAATTTTCACAAAAGAGATACCCCTATTTTCTTAGGTCTAACCCGAATATAATATCTCTTCTAAAATATTTTCGACACACACACATATAAATGTGTGTGTGTGCGCGCGTTTGTATATATATATATATATATATATAAACGCACACACACACACACATCTTTGCAAGATAAAATAATGAATCAAGAATATGAGGTTATAAATTACATTAAACTACTATATTAAATTAAAGTAATATGTATATTTTAAATAAATCAATATTGTAAATCTACTATATATTTCTTTGTAAAATATAGATAGACATATTGATATTTTATGTAATTCAATGACTTTATATAATGCTTTCAGGTGTGTGTGTGTGTGTATATATATATATGTGTGTGTGTGTGTGTGTGTGTGTGTGTGTGTGTGTGTGTGTGTGTGTGTGTGTGTGTGTATGTATATACATATATATGTATATACATATATATATATGTGTATATGTGTGTATATATATATGTGTGTGTGTGTGTATATATATATATATATAAACGTACACACACATCTTTGCAAGATAAAATAATGAATCAAGAATATGAGGTTATAAATTACATTAAACTAGTATATTAAATTAAAGTAATACATATATTTTGAATAGATCAATATTGTAAATCTACTATATATTTCTTTGTAAAATATAAGTAGACATATTGATATTTTATGTAATTCAGTGATTCTATATAATGCTTTCAGATATATCAAATTTTTTTTTAAAAAAAATGTTAAAGTTTTGAAATATTTATTTTAGATTTGTTATATAATTTTGTTTATTGAATTATTTTATATTGATTAATAATTTTATTATTTTATTTTAAAATAATTTATTGATTAGTAGTAGATGATATCAATTTAATTGCACCACTATATCAATTTTGAATAATATTTTCCAAGAATAAAAACTCCAACCTCTACACTAAATCTTAAATATTACAAAGTTTTTTTTTATTTATTTAAAAAAAAACTGACTTATAATAATTAAATGAATTTTACATTTCACTTCCACCATCCCCATTGCAATTATATTTGCATGCCACTTCACATAATTAATCTAAATTTATTATCATTGAAAAAGAATATATCTAAAGAATCTGTAAACAACAAAACTGAGAAGCCAAAGCAAATGAGGGACCATACTTTGAATTACCAAAGCATCTTTGGTGGGATGCTCTCAGTTCTATGAAGTTGCCAGCCTGAAAGCATTTTGGTCTTCAAAGTTTATTTAACAGGGATAAAGATCGTTTGGCCGCCTTTATAATGGGCCAAAAAAAATTATATGTTCATTAAAATCAAATTTTAATGAACAACTGTTTTTTTTAGTTTACAACGGATGTTGGTCTTGAATGTATATTTCTATGTTAGTTGTTTTTTTTTAAAATATATATGAGGTCGCTCTTAGATTTAAAGTCTGGTTCTCTTCATTAATTTATACTGATATTTAAGAAGTGAACTCTTATAAATAAATTAAAATCTTATTTTGCATAAGGTATTTTATAAACTATTTAGTTATTAAATTTTAGAAATATATTGGTCAAATAAAGTCATCTATGAATTTTGATGATTTATTTTTAAAGTATATGGAAAGTATTCATAAACGGTATGCATTAACAACTTATTCAATCATGGAAAAATGAGAAAAAACCTCAAAACAATGTTGTCATGTGATCACAAACATAAACACATTCGAATATCGTTTATTTATTAATTTCGAATTGTAGTGCATTTTTTTTTTTTTGAAAAATAATGAAACTTGGTTAC
The DNA here is from genome assembly GCA_037957365.1 of Torreya grandis. NCBI lineage: Eukaryota > Viridiplantae > Streptophyta > Pinopsida > Cupressales > Taxaceae > Torreya > Torreya grandis. The sequence continues at coordinate 5,070,012 of JARHVA010000208.1, forward strand.
AATCTTTCATCATTTCTATTCAAGTTTGAGGTTCTACTCAGTTAATTAATCAGTCATCTTCATGCTTCATCATATTTGACTCTTATCACATTTAGGTTTCTGATTATTCATATTTACTGTGTCTAACTCTTCACATCCACTATAACCCATTCTCATCTCAATAAAATCCAACCAAAATGAATAATTTTAATGTACTTTTAATATTTCATCGACGAAAACAATCCCACAAAAAATATGCTCACGTTAAAATTACTTAGATATTAAATTAAACAGGTCGATAAATGAATTTTTACCTAATAATTAAGCAGGTCAACCATCACAACTAGGGCCTTTTGCTTGGCAATATCCTCTATCTTCGGTTAGGCCTGTCTTGACGCACTATGTTTGTATCGTCTTTATTTCCAAAATACGCCAAAATGCATCTTCAACGAGAGAAATTTAGACCATCATAGCAAAATCAAAAGCCCCAAAAAGACAAAGTAATGTTCTGATCGGAAGCAGTGGTATTCTGGGAGCTTTGCTTGGGGTTTCTTTTGCATGATGGTTTGTCACGATACGATTATTTTTGGTAGGCTGTTTTTAAATCTGTATAAGATCCGTTTTTTTATTGCATTACACCTGCTCAATCACCGCCCTTCATGTGGCTAATTCTTACATTCAATGTTTTCCTCGGTTCCTATAGCATTTGCTTAAGTGTTTCTGGCGGAGTTGTGGTCTATGCGCAAATAATTGTTATGAATGTCTTCTGCGAGGTAATGATCATATCCTTGAAACTCTTGTTGATTCTATTAAATATTTCTTTGATTTTGATAAGACTTGCAGTTATTTTGAGTCATTTAATCTTTTTGCCTATTTTGTTAGTCAAGTCCCTATTAAAATGACCATGAAATTCTCCGTACATGTGCATCTTAGTATTAAATATGAGGGTGTCTAAAATATTACTAAAGGTTATTCTTTAATTTCAATTAAGAAATACACTGTTGAACCATTGTTGTTGATAGTCCTTAATTTATTTGTAATATGTTTGTCATGATTTTTCATTGGATCAAAGACTTCAGTGTCTCAGAACATACTAAACTAAATATTTTTATTTCGATAGAGTTTCATGGCCTTTCCTTATCCCTATGAATTTTTTTCTATTAATTCATTAAACATATAGGGTGTTTTATATGGTTTGAGCTAGAAAAAATCCATGAAGCCTGGCCTTCGATATGCATTTGCATTGAAGTGGATCTCTCTAAAGATCTCAAAGAGACCATTGATATCCAAATATGTTACATGCATCTGACACAACATGTGTTATACATCATGTGCCCAATAGTTGCTTTCGTCACTAAGCCACAAATCAAAAAATATGTTAATTCCTGTTGATGGTGAACTCAAGTTTCACTCCACCACCCAAAGCCTCTCTGAAGAAAAATAAGAATACTCAAATGTCTTTAGATGGATGGACTAATATGGGTAATAAAAATAATAATCAATAATATTATGCAACATGCAAGGCCCCAACCTTTGTGTGTAAACCCATAGGAGATTCTTTGGAGGTTACAAATAAATTAACCCATGCCACTTAATAGGCGGTGGCCCCAGTTATTGTTCACATCGTACAAGGGATAAAAATATATATATAACTCCCAAAACCAAATAATGGTTTCTAAACCATCATAGCCCAGTCTATAGGATTACCACTCATATATAGTAGGCATCGTATAATGTTTGATCATAAAAATTTCCAAGTGTTTCATTGACTCACTTCTTGATTCCAAATAGATCATATGTGACAATTTCAACATGGTTAAATCCCCAGAATAAAATTAAGAGTTAATCCCTAATGGTGGTTTTTCAATTGTGTTCTTCTAATCCTATTCGCCACCACTACGTGCTTTCCACCTCTCCATGGTTCAATTTTAGACAATGAAATGATAGAGTGGCAAAATGATTGGATCGAGCCTCTTGTAAAACAAATTCTCTTTACTTTCTCAAGTAATTTTGACTGGATTGTGGCAGTTGTGCATGATGCTTTGCTTTCAAATAATCTCCCCATCTAATTTAAATTTCAATGTTCTATTCCTCAAGAGAGGAATGCCCAATACTCAATTATATATCAATACTTCTCATTTGCACCACTATTGGACAAAGAAACACATCCTTAGAATATACAATCTTACTCCTTATCCCTCTTGGGCCACTAGTTGGATTGAGTGGTGGGACAATCCCATCAGTTGGATAATAATGATTTTATTAATTTATGTTTTGAAAATAGCTACTTTTCGCCATAGGTCTCATAAGGACTCACATCATGAATTCATTCACATTTCATAGGAATTGTAACATTCTCTTTTCAATAAGGATTTTCAACTCAAAGATTCCTTATGGAAATAAAACCTCAAGGTCGAGAAGCATTACCAAGATTGAGGATCTCAAATATGTGCATAAATGCATTGTTTAACAATTGGATATCAAGATTTAAATGAATTATTTTCTCTCCTCCATTCTAAACAAGTAGTTGATGGCATCAGATTCATTTATGAACGTCATTCTCTTCTTACACACCTTTTTGATATTTTCATGGATTTTATTTTTTGGTATCATGGTGTGTTTTTTCTCAACCTTGCACACCTAAATGCAATAATGCTCTTGATAGATGCCTCTAGGTGTTTCTTTGTAAGCTCATGGAAGGACAACAGATGGTATGTGACCACTTTCTCTCCATTGAATAACTTCATAAGGATTTTATATAAATGGGTATTAACAAATCCCTTGTTATTGATGGATTTCCCTATAAAGTGTATATAGTTTAATGTGATACATTTGTTCTTTATATATACAATGTGTATCTTGAATATGTTTAAACCAGTTTTTTTGGCAAGATTATTTATCAAGCTAATATCAAATTCATTCTAAAGAGGGGGGGACTTACAACTTATCACTAGTTGGATATGTATCACCCTTATCCATATCTCCTATAAAATCATTGCTAAATATTTTTCTCTTAGGGTTAGATATTTATTACCTCATATTATTCGTCATAAGCAAACCGATTTCATTCACAATAGATTACCCTTAAAAATTATATTTATTTGGAAAGAAAAATAATGGGAATAAATGTCTCACCAAAAGGTTTTGTTTAGAAAAATTGATTTTGAGAAAGCTTATGATGGAATAGAATGGCCTTTCATTTTGTCTATGCTTCAAGCTCTAGGTTTTCACCTTACATTGTTAGCAATTTTAATTTTTTTTTTTTTTAGGATGCATATGACTACATCACTATTAATAGCATTTAATTTGAATAGTTTGGTCTAATTCTATCTATACATCAATGTTTTCCTCTTTCCCATTCTCTATATGTGTTGGTTTTTTAAGGTTTCACCTATGTTTTTGAAAAATATTCTTCCATAATGCTTGTTAAGGGTGTCTCATTTCATCATTATCACAAATAGATGAATAGTGGGCACTTTGATAATGACACATTTATCACATTTGCTAAAGAGGATAACTCCATTTATAATTCCATGGAATTCACATAATGTTTTTTTAATCTTATAATTCGTCAATTCAATGGAAGAAAACCCAATGTTACAAAAAACAATTTTCTCATTTACCTAGTTGGTTACTTCAATATAGGTGACATTAGATAAACCCATTCCTTGACATTTTCATTTCCTTTCAAAACACTCCTTAAAAGTGGTTTAACTATGTTGTTCAAAAGGTAGAGAAAAAAGTTATATATTGGATCTCCAAACCACTCTCCTTAGTGAGAAAACTTTGAATTTATTCCAAGGTAATCGCTACCACACATATCCACTATTCCTCTTGGTATGACACCATCCTAATTCTTTATTTAGAATTGATGTATTTAATAAAATATTGGAACACATATGTTTTTTAACTCATCTATTGAGATAATTGTAATAATACCACATTCATAGGAGTAGTAATTAACAAGGATATAATTAGTATAAATAAGTGCCTAGACTAGTAGAAAGGCCTCCACAAATTATATAATATTGATCTTTCTCCTAAGAAGTTTCCCCTCAAAGAGGCCAATTATATTGTGATGAATTTATCATCCTTTATTTATGAAATATATTATTTTTTTCATTTTCAGTGTTATTTCAGGTATTATCACTATTTTCATAATTTGTTATAGGAAATATCATCACATCTAGTGTCAGAGCTCTTTCTAGGTACATTTTTCTATAAAATTTTAATTAGTTTAAGGTTCTCTAATTATATCCACTATATGTTATCACCTCTCCCAATTAAGATATTGCTAATAATAATGTGGTAACAAGGTGGAAACATAAAGCTTCTTTTCAAAAAAAAATCTCTCTTTTATCTTATTTGCTTAGGTTATAAACCATGTTCTCATAGTTTTATAACTATCTAAAAGCTATCATTTTGGAAAAATAAATTATCAATTCCCCCCTATTTCATGGAGTGAGGGGATATGACATAATACCTAAGACATTATACAACATGTTATAAATACTTGTGCTTTCACATACATTTGGGTACATAAAGAGACCCCATAGTTTTTTTCATAGCCAATCCATAGGAAGCCCTCATCTATTTAATTTTTTGATGCATTAGTAAATAATTAGCCCCATTAAGTTACTTTCACTATACATCAAAGATAGGATAGTGGGTTAAAAAATAGTTATCATCATAGATAGGAATTTGAAATATTAAATAAATGATATTTTATGAATGGGATTAGTATATTTGAAATCTCACAGACCAAACACGCTAGGTATAGTATCCTTTCTTGTAACCCTATAATTATTTTAGTTATAAATCCAATTCTGATTTATTAACAATCACAATAAAATTCAACATTTAGAAAAATAATATCATATTCTACCAGATTATAGAAACGAAGTAAATTTAGCTACCAAAATAGTTAGAATATGTTAGAGTTGTTACTCGAACTCATTGCAATAGCCAAAAGTTTCATAATGTATTAGAATAATTACATCAAATCATTGCAATAACTATCCATTATAAAAAAAATTTAAATGCACTAAATACACTGATCTAATTTTATCTTTGATATGATCATTTTAATAGGTATTTTAATTTTTCAAAAAAAACACATAAAATATTTTTTTTTGCATACAACCCTGAAATTATTTTTCACCATTGTGAAATTAGACATTTATGACTGTCTTGTGAAGATGATAAATTTAACATATAAATTTAGTCAACATTTTATGACACCCCTGAACCCCTCTAGTCAATGGTTGTCACTCATGTGGGAAGTCAATCCATGGCACATAAAATTGAGGAACCTTGAGTTGAATTTTAATCTCAGCTCAAATTATGACTCATAGAGTTTAACGAGAAACTGCATGACATCAATGCAAAAAAACTATGTTATTTAACATAATTAATGGTGTTTGGGTATTATAAATGTTTATTTATATCCCAAACCATGATGAGTGGCCCTAAATTAAAATTTTCAAAAATTGATGGTACAAAACCAACCAACTAAATTTACCATGTTGAATAGTATTTTAGCTTGAATAATACATTAGGGTTAGACAAGGTACCCATGACATCATTTCACTTAGAAAAGGAAGCTATCAAGTGGTACCAATGGTATGAATAATCTCATATAGAACCCAATTTGGATGATTTTTTCCAACTTTTTTTGGTTTGCTTTGGTCCTAGTGATTATTATTATTTCACTAGAGCTCTATAAAAATGAAAGCAAACCAAAATGGTTTGCAAGTATCAATATGAATTTTAAAAGTTGTCCAACCAAACCAAAGGGATAAATGATGATGTTTTCAATATATTTGTATTAGTGGGCTCAATGACATAGTTTGTGTAGAGGTGAAGATGTTTAAACCAAAGAATATGATGGAAGCATTAGGATTGGCCAAGCTTGTAGAAGATAAGATTACCTTCTAGCATCGATATTCTAATTTTGGTTATTTAAGGACATTTAAAACACCATGGATATTCAAAAAAATTTCTCCAAAATTCACCCACAATAAATTCCTTGCAGAGGTAGAAACATGCACTAGTTCCAAAAAATGGTTATGTTACAACTGTGATAAAAATTTATATAGAGGACACAAGTGTATTGAACATTTTTTTTCAAGTCACCTATAGATGCTAAATAATTAAAATATTCTCAATATTGTCATGATGAGTAACCTTAGGTTGAATAACCCAATACATGGACTCACACCCTCAAATGTTGATACGTGCCTTAGCTGGTGTAACCACTCCTCAAACTATGAAATTAAAGGGATGTTTTCAGAAATACCCATGTAGTTATCTAAAATGTCATTTAATTAAATGAGTGTCACTTGAGACTACCCTATCCTTATCTTAGCCCTAAACCTATTTGAGGGCCTAGTTTGATCCTTTTCCAACTTCTATGTGCATCTATCCCAAGTTTAGATATAACAAAAGCCACATTAAGCCATCACTTAAGCATCCCAAATCCTGCCTGACATGTGTTAGGCACCTAGAAAAAAGTGTGATCTCTTTGGTCTATAGTATAGTGTGCTATTGGAAAAGGGGGAAGTGATATTGAACCTCATATTATTTTAACTCAAGGAATATATTTCCACTCACCAAATCATCTTAAGGTCGACCTAGACTCATTTCATGTTTTGACTAGCATCAAAACACTATATAAAGACCACTCTCACTCATTTATCCCTTAGATGAAAATTCTCACAAACAAGCTTAGAAACACTTGTGAAATTTAAGGTTATTGATCCCTATTTACCCCTATTTCTACATACATCCATCTATAGTAGCCCAAAACTTAGTTTTACTTGTATTTATAGTTTCAAGTCACACTCAAAGCATTCAAATTTATATTCATACTCAGGCATACTAGCATCATTCTGACTTGCACTAGTACTTTGATTGGGATAACTATATTGGGTTTGATCGCCAAGATATTGGTATGTAGGCAATGCTTGGCACATGGGGTGTTGAGGTCACATCTAGCCTACCCTACTAACATCACTCTTCTTACTTGTGTTTGTTTAAAACCCTAACAAGCATGGAGGCTTAGTGTTCCATAATGAAATCAGTCAAAATTAAGCATAGATGATGATCCAAGTTTTTATCATGCATGCACAAGATCCCTAAAATAAAATGAAGGTCTACCCTGATTTCCACTATTTTATCTGCATAGGGTCAATAGTGTTTCACATAAGGTTAGTAGTACAATGAATTATTGTAAAAGAGGGCCATGCTACTATTTGAAGAGTGATTGGACACCTATTTCTTGATGATGACGCTTTTCCCTACTACTGCATCACTTTTCAACCTACCACTTATCTGTTTCAATCATATTTTTTAAATAATTACACCTTTTGTAATTCATTTCTATTTTTAGGCAAAACAAATAAATTGGCTCTATATGATAATGTAGTAGATAAAAATGTAGTAGTAAAAACATAGTATGATAAAAATGTAGTATTACACAAACACCATGAGGACAAAACATAGCGAGGTAAAAACGTAACGGTATTGGTAATGTCACAAAAATGTTACAAAGAGAATAATTGGGATATTTTAGTGATTATCACATTGTTTATTTGTTTTCTAGTTCATTTTAGTTATAGTATTTAACATTTCATGGTGGAAAAGTAATGCACCAAATTTACAAGCAAAATAACATAGGAAAATGTGATTTCTTGAGTTTGGACCTTTAGTTAGAAGTTGTGTCATATTTTGTGTGAGTGCATCCTTTACTATGTTTTTTTTATGATTATTTATCCTCACTACATTTTTTCCTCTCCATGTTTTATCCTCACTACGCTTGTCATGCTACGTTTTTAATTGCTACATTTTTGTCCGCTACTTTTTTTATGGAAGCCAATAAATTAGTTATTGTACAAATCAATGGTTATTGATATTGTAGTATTTTATTCCCTGATTTGCATACTCAACTTTTTTATCTACTTAGGGTTTTACATTAATTCTCAAAATAGATAAATCATTTGGTGCACCTGACTTACTTCGAACATATTGCTTAAAATCTTAGTGTACCATTAGGGTTTTCCCTTCTTAATTTCAAAATTTTCTCAATTTTCATTTTTCATCATCATCATCATGATGGAAGCCACTTTATACTTTTTGGTACAAAGTTGTATGGTTTATCTTACATTTTTATTACCTGCCATTTGTATAAAGATGCACATGTATATCACTCCTCTCAAGGATCATGTTAGAACTCTACTTATTTCATACATTGGTCCACCTCATCTTGGGGCCCCCTTATATGGAGAGAATTATTGCATAGCTAATTTTGACTTACCTCCAGTTATTACTTGACGAAAGAGATCTCAGATTACTCCTTTCATTCTTCCTCCACCTAGATCCATTTACCACCTTCGCTCACATCCTTCCTCTATTACTCACCCTTGGAAAATAGTAGATCTTGTGATTCAAGTTGTTACTAGATGAAATTTGAAGCCTCCTCCACCTATATAGGAACAAAAAAATCACATAATCCCTTCTCTTTCATATCATTATATAATGGGACCTATGTATCAACATGGAGCATATGATATTGTTGATCATTTGATAAATCTGCCATCCAAGATTTCTATACTAGAATTACTTCAACAAGCAACCATATTCAAAGATATTCTTTTTCAAACACTTAATCATGAGGTTATTTTTCATCTATCATGAACACTATAAAGAAAATTGAAGATACTATATCTTTTGTCAATGAGGATTTTCCATCATAGATAGTTATCAATCAAAATCTACTACTCTTCATTCAAGCACAAATTAAAACCACCACTATTAAATGAGTTATAATTGATAGTGGTTTAGATATTAACATATGCAAACTCAAATTCTCATAGACTATGGGTGTGGATATAATAGCCATTCAGAAGACATATAAGAACATTTGAGGTTTTGGTGACATTCCCTGACACGCATTGGGTTATATTACTTTGGATATCAGGGTTGGGCCAAAAACCCTATCCACACAATTTCAAGCGATGACTAATCATTTGAATTCTGATTGATTACTCAAGAGACCTTAGATACATTCCATGGAGGTATTACCCTCTACCTTGCATAGATGCATCAAGTTTTTACATGATAGATATCTATACACTTGTCCAATGGATAACCAACCATTCATATATTACAGAGTCCTTGAGTCTACTACCCTGAGTATTTATTAATAGGGGATATATCATGTTCTCATAAACTCCCCACCTCACATGATTCCTATATAATAGATACACACATATGAGGTCAAGGAATCTAGTATCACTATTCCCATACCTATTCTAGATCATCCTATAATAGAGTTACCTTTACCCATTGACTAGCAGCTAATTCACAATTGGATATATTTCTCTTGATCAAAATGAACAAGGAGAGTAAAAATGGATTTTTACCTTCTACCACATTTAAATGCCAACACAGGGATGTAAACTTGATAGGATGACATCACTGTTTATGTACACTCAATCTATAATTTGACATTTTGCTATTTTTATCTAAGATGCTGGAGTGTAGTAAATGAAATACTTGAAATAAAACATAAACAAAGTACATTAAAATAAATGCTTATGCATGGAAGCTTCCCTAAATGAATCTAAGTGAGAATGTAAATCACATAATGTAAAAATGAACACACAATACTTAAGGAAATCAAATAATATGCTTAGTTAAATAAATGAGTTGGATTCTTGTTGAGCCTTCCAAAGGGGGCCCTTCCTCCTTCCAAATCTATCTTCAACCCTTCCTCTTACAACACTAAATTTAACTCAAAATTTCTCTCTCATATTAATCAAAAGTGCATCAATGAATTGTTGCAAGAAGTTACATTAACAATTGCTTAACACAATGTACTTCTAACAATCTCTATTCAACATATACTATTTTCTATATATCTCTAAACTCTACTACTACATATTTATATACCACAGAGGAGATTGTTTTATGAAAAATAATATAACATTCTATTCTAAGATACATTCGAATTGGGATAACCAAAATTGGTTACTTTCACTAAAGGCATGCTTCATATTAATCTTATGACTTTGTTTCAGGATAAACAAGGTTGTTTCATTCTTCAATCGCTTCTTTATTGAGATATATAGAGGTTAGAGTCATTTTTACAAGGTGATTAGAAGAGAATAAAAAATGTTCATATGTAGCTTTGGTCACGTAGTGGCTACAAGATGGTCTATGTAGTGAGATTCCTTTTGATGCAGGATGCTCCATGTTATATACCTATTTATCCAAAACATTTTAAAAACACATTTATATAAAAAACATCTTGAATAAATAGAAAACCATCATATATTTAATTTCAATACATAATTCTAACTATTCAAAAGAGTTTGAAAACATAATGCTATATGGCTTATGAGATTAGGAAACTATATGGAAACATGTTCAAAAGCATGATAAACAAGCCATATGAGTATAATAGATGGAAACAATAATAGGAAATTTATGAGGCTCATTACACCCCCTAACTTAAGCTCTTGCTTGACCTTGAGCACCATACTTTTTTATTTCTAATTCACAAAAAACTCTAAAATACATGGGATGCATAACACCACTAGCAAGGTGAGTTTAAAATGCATGCCTCTGTTCAAATAGTTTCCAAATTTTGGCTTCTCTAGCTTCATCCACGAGGGTTTTATTTTGTCAATCTGGAATAGGGTACTAGAACAAGGTGGCTAGAAATTTATGTTTAGTAATTATGATCCCATGTCACCTAAAAGAACAATGAATTTTGTGGTCCTGGTAAGTACTATGTTTAAATTAAAAGGGGAATAGGGCTCCCTCTTTCTTAGTGTTGGGGTGAGATCATTCCATCATTCATTACATGATTTTCTTGCAGTAGGACTAGCAGAAGATCTCAATCCTAAATAAAAATCTTGAACCTTTTCACAATTCTTATGAAACCAAGTTCTTGCTTCATTCTTCAACATGATATCAACCCATTCTACTAAAACAACATCAAGTGCTATTGATTCACTCCTAATAAGATGTTGGATTTCATTCTCTTTTTCTTGTATTTTGATATTTATCTTCTTCTTCTATGTTCATTCAATAAATATGATGAAAAATCCTGAAGTTGGACATTTCCAACATATAAATTGTGGTTCCACTCTCTATCATATGGAACAACATAATTATGCAGGTAGAACTTGCACAACTGTGCTTGTTCTTCATGTGAACTTACTTTATAAATATAAAATAAGGAAAGGGGATCAATAACTTCATGGAGAATATCACAATAAATTCTCATAAATCTAAACTTGTGCCATTATTCTTTAAGATAAACTAAATAAACTTTTATAGGAGGCCTACAATCAAGGAGTTCTTGGGTTATACCATCCATGTCCTTAACTTTTTGTTTTGGTTTGGTGATGCTCTCTTCCTTCAACTTATTTTCCTCTTTCAATTTCCTATTTTCTTTCCTCGGTTCCTTCAAAGATTCAAATTGATTATCTATCCAATTCAACATTTTAGAAGATATTGTAAGATAGGAGTGATACCTAACCTTAGGGGCAGCTTTATGTTCCTCTTGCTAATTAACCTCTACAAAAGGTTTTAGAATGTTGGTTATAGCTAACAAGATGTTACATCAAGTGCATCCAAACCTCTACAAAATTGATCTTACGGTTGCTTCCTTAATTTCTAAATTTCTTGTAGGTCTTGCTCAAGAGTATAAAATTTGATTTGTGTAATAGGTTACTCCATTTGTTCTACTTATTCTTGCATGGGTTCCTCATGCAACTCTTGTTCTACTTCTTCCTATATTGATTCCTCATATAATTCTTCAAAAATGTATTCAACATGTTCTTCTTCCTCATGTAATTCTTCAATACTCTACTCTATTTGTTATGATTCTTCCTACAATGGTTCCTCATGGAATTCTTTAAAACTATGCTCAATTTGTTCTTCTTCTTCCTGATGGAATACTAGAGAACATTCTTCCCTATCTATTTCAGTCTCTAAAGATTCATTACTAATAAGATTCTATTCTTCCCTAGATTCTTTAGTTATTTGAATAATAGAAAAAGGTCTAGTCCTCATTTCTCTCCTCAATCTATGAGATCTATGAGGAGTAGGGGTTAGCTTGATCTTCTTGGAAGAATGTGAAAGTTCCTCCTCAGACTCATCTAAATCAAGCCAAAGAATGAGTTTCTTCCTCTTCCTTCCTTTAGACCTTGCTATAGGTTCTTGTGTTTCTATAGGAATACCTTCTTCTACAGGTTCTTGTGTGGTTGCAATAAGGTTTTCTACTATAGGTTCTTTTGGTTATGTAGGGATGGCTTCTTCTAATCTTTGTTCATAAATATCCAATTCTTCTTCTAGTTCATTTCCTTCTCTATCACTCTCTTCATTTCTTGGTACTTGGATAAATTTCTCCCAATTGATATTGGGTCTAGTTCTCTACAAATAGTCTTGAACAAGTAACTAGATGAAACAATGGTGGGAAATATCTTTAGAATTACCTTTTTGAAAAGCCTCTAACATTTTGGTGATCATGTGAAGCAAAATTTTGGGAATGTTTATCTTTATTCCATGCCACAAATTATTCAGTAACTTGAAGTGTAGGCCATGCAACATAGAATACCTTCCTTTGTAGATGAAATATCTAGAGATAAAATCAGCAGCCTTAGCCCATCTTCCTAGTAGAGATAACCTTGTGGTGCCCTACTTTGAGGTTTTTGGCATTCATTTACTTTGATAAACTTTCATCTCTCAACTTAAGCATCATATTTTTCTTATCATTCCTCCCCTATTCTTGATAATCCCATTACTTTACTGATGCTTGTCTCTATTAGCTTTACTTCCATCCCTTTTATCATGGCTAAGCTATTATCCAATGTACCAACAAATTCCTCTATAATTCCTTCATTTAGGGCCTATAGTTTATCAAAATATTGCACCATTCCTATATACTAAAATAGATCCAAGATTTTTGGGCTATTGGTCAAGGGGGTGATATCTAGTGGTTCATGTTTCAACAAATTGCCTCCCATATTGTGTGATTTATAGATCTAGGTGCTTACATAAATGGTTTTGGGAAATGGTGGAATGATTTTCAACTTTTGCTTTGGGAGGTGAAATAATCCTTTTAAATTAATGAAAAATATCCCCCCAACTTAATCTATCACTTGTCCTTGAGGGATAAAGCTGACGTGCACAAAACACTGATAGTAAGAGTAAGGGGTGGCAGTAGCAGTTGTGTCAATGGTCACATCAATGAAAGAGATGGTAAATGAGAATTATAAGGTTAGAATATGATGGTACATTGATGGAATTAAGTCTCATCACTTTTATAAATAATTAAAATGTATGATAAGAAATAAATATAGAATAATTACCTTATTACTTATATAAATACCTTTCATAAATATGCCAATGATGATGTGAAGTGGTGATTTTGGCATACATTGATGTTTGAATGGGATAAAATGCTTGATAGAGCATATAATGTAGGAATACATCTTATAGAAAGATATGCTTCCTGTAACAGCAAGTGTTATCCTATAACAAGTTTTTATTCTGTAGTAGCAAGTTTTCACCTGTAACGACAAGTTCTCCATCCTGTAGAAAGAATACAAATACATTTATACTCTAAAGGAATGAATCTACAAGAAAACAAGTAAAAACAAAAGATTTTTATTACATTAGTGACTTTTCTCATTTTCATTCTTTTTTAACAAATATCGATAAGCCAATGACCTAGTTTTCTAAGACAACATCCATTATCAATGCCTGAGGGTTTTCATTATTGAATTTTTTATTTTTTTAAAAATTTTTTGGTCCAAAATCAATTAAAATCACAAGAATCTAGAGGGTAGGATTTTATTCAGCCTGAACCAAGCCATTGTGAATGACTTGTTCTTTGCTGCAGGAAGTTTTATTACTCTTAGAAAATATTAGAGAAGGGTTGATAGAAATACACTTTGACTACAAGAATAATATGATTTGTTTCATGAAGAAGAGATGGATGTTTTTTTTTAATAAGTTGATGAGTGAGAGTTTCCTTGAAAAATTGTTTCTTGTACAGCTTGAGCCTATGGCCATTAACAATTAGTTGGAACTGAATAGAGTTAATGGTTGTGAGCTTTATAGCTCCATTGTCAAAAACTTGTTCGATCTCATAAATCCCAAGCCATATAGACTAAAAATTTCCTTTATGATCTTTGTATTTAGAGTAAAAAAGGAGTGTCCAATCTCTTGGTTGGAAATTCTTAGTCTTAATGTCCCTGACATGCCATCCTACACATTATCTTTGTACTATTTTAGTATGATGAAGTGCTTCCTTTCTTAGTTTATCAAGTGCATTTAGCTGCATGATCTTATCTTGTTGAGATTGATAAATATCTAATCTCAAATCAATTATTGTTCTTAATGTCTTATGTTCAAACTCAATGGATAGAACAAGTTTTTATCATAAACTAGTTCATATGGAGTGAAACCAATTGTGGTTTTCTATGTGATTCTATAAGCCCAAACTACTTCTAAAAGATGAGTTGATCGATATTTTCTAGACAAGCTGATAGTCTTAGTGAGGATATTTTCCAATTATTGATTTGTCACTTCCACTTAACCATTTGACTAAGGATGGTATGGGGTAGATTTTTTGTGTCTAATTTCATAGTTTTTTACCAAAGTAGCTATGAGGTTTGATGTGAACTATGGGCCTTGGTCTATGACTATTTCTATGGGTACTCTATAATGGGTAAAGATTTATTCATAGAGGAACTTAGATAGCTTCTCATCTCAAGCATGGGTTAAGGCTTTGACCTCTACCCATTTGATGACATAATCAGTGCACACCAGTATGTATTCTTTGTTGTTGGATTTAGGATCAATGGGACCTACAAAATCTAGTCCCCATATTTTAAAGGGTTCCAAAACTAGTTAAGGCTATAATGGCATTTCATCAAATCAAGTGGGCTTTCCCATACACTGGCATTGATCATATCTATGGGTGTACATCATGGCATCCTTATGAAAATAAGTCCAATAATAGCAAGTAGTGAGTACTTTCATGATAGTCTATTTGGTAACAAAATGACCCCCATAGGGCTCATCATGGTAGGCTCTGAGAATCTCATAAGCTTCATCTTCTCAAATACATCTTCTCATAATTAAATCTGATCTAGTGATAAAAAGAATCATACAATCCAAGAATTATGAACATAAGATTTCAATAAAGGGAGATTAGTATTGTGTTAGTGAATAAAACAAATCAATTAAAAACACACTAAACTAACACCCTAAGCCTATCTCAAAGGATGAGCTTAGTTAACAAAACAAAAATGGAAAACACAACTCAAACATGAAATAAAGACCTTCCTTCACCTTCTTTGGATGCTCCAAAATGCTTGTTTTAGTGGCTTACTCAGTTTGTGCTCATGAAGTCTTCATCAATGAAGTGTGGCTACTTCCATCTCTCCTTAGCACCATGTTTGGATTTGTCTTGGCTCAAAAAAATTTCATTATAACACTAATTGTAATGGATTTTGAAATTATTTATGCATTATAACTTTGAATTATCCAAGATTAAAAATCAATAGGCAAGGCCTCCTATTTATAGACTTTTGAAATGGTTTAGGATCAACCATAACTGTCCATCTCAAGATTGAGATGTGTGGCCATGAATTTATCCAAATTATGTAATTAAATTAATAAATATCCCCCATAATTATTTAGAAATAAGGGGAATTTAAGAGGCATGGGAAGCATTGATGAGGAATGGAGGGTCTTAATGAGGCATGGGGTGGATTGATGAGATATTTTATGCATTTATGGTCTAGGGATGTATTTCCAAGAAATGATGTCATTTGATGATGTAGATATTCAATATAATTTATAAAAATAAAAATTCAAAAAATTCCATGGAAAATTAAATTAAGCTCTTGATTTGGTTTAATTGGCCTTAAACATGATTAGTCAACTTTGATGCAAAACCTTGGCAATTTGTGCACAAATTAATCAAATTGATCAAAATTTTGTATTATTGGCTCAAAATTTGACTGGATTGGGATTAGAATTTGATGTTAGATGAATTGGAACTATATTCCCATTTAGGATTTTTCCAATAAAAATAAGAAAGGTACATGTCTCGTGTAATAAATTTGATAGAAAAGAGCAATCCAAAGCACCCAAGTGCAAAAATGTCATTTTGACTTGAAATGATCTGATCAAAGTTAGTTGTTTCATAATTTTATTGGCCCATTTAATGATACCCTAGAAAAATTGGCACTTGAATATAAAAATTTCAACTCTTTTAATGCATTTTAGTGTTTTTAAGCCAAGTTGTGCAATTTGGTAAAAAGTTGTCAAAAGCTTGATTGAAGGTTATCAATGGTCAGTTTTAGGTGTCTACAAGAATAATGTCTGATATTTTGGATCATGTGTTGTTTTTCCCTAGGTAAGAAATGTTATGGTAGTGATCCTATAGCAAGATAGTTATCAATATTTGCAAACCAAAGAGATTGAATTGTTACAACAAATAAATGTTCATTAGGAAAAGAATCATCAACAATAAGACTGTGTTCATCATTTTACAATCGAGATAGAAAATCTATTACTACATTATCTTTACCAACTCTATCCATAATGGTAATATTAAATTCCTTCAACAAAATTAACCAATGAATTATCCTGCCTATTACAACATGTTTGTTCATTAAATACCTTATTATTGCATGATTGGTGTGGATGAATACTTGGTAACCTATAATGTAGTATCAAAATTTGTTGATGGCATAAATGATGGTTAAAAATTCCTTATTAATTATAATGTAGTTAATTTTATCCCCTTGAATATTCTTGCTGATAAAATAGATTGCATAACTCAAAGATTCATCTTTTTGGTCAAGGATAACTCCTAAAGTGGTGTTAGATGCATCTATATGAATATGAAAAGTCTTCTTCTAGTTAGCTCCTCTCAAAAAATGAGTTGTTATGAGTAGGTCTTTGATTTTATGAAAGGAAGTTTAAAAATCATTAGTCTATGTAAATTCAACATCTTTAATAAACAATCCAAACAACGGGTAGTAATTTTACTAAAATCTTTGATGAATCATCTATAATAACCAGCATGTCCTAAAAAACTTCTAACATCTTTATGCTTCTTTTGTGTGGGTATATCCTTGATAATAATTATCTTTACTAGGTCAACTTGAATTATAGTATGGGATATGTGATGTCCCAATACAATCCCTTCAGTTATAAGCATGTAACACTTTTCATTACTCAGAGATAATTGATGGTTCTAGCAGCATTGAATAAGATTCTCCAAGTTGGTCAACATTTCTTTGAATGTTTTCCCATAGAAAGTGAAATCATTCATATATATTTCAACATAGTCATGGGAGAGATCATAAAATATGCTCAACATAGCCCTTTAAAAATTAGTTGGGGCATTGCAAAGACCAAATGGCGAGACAACATAGGCATAGGTTCCCCAAGGAAAAGCAAAAGTGGTTTTGTCTTGGTCTTGTGGAGAAATTCATATTTGATTATAACCACTATAGACATCTAGGAAATAAAAATACTTAATCCCTGTTAATGTATCCAATACTTGATCAATAAATATAAGGGAAAAGTGATCCTTCCTAGTAGTAGCATTCAACTATCGGTAGTCAACACAAATATGCTATTTGCCCCCTTTCTTAGGGACAATGATCAAAGGAGAGACCCACTAGCTGTCTAAGTTAGGATAAACAAATCCTGCATCTAAGAGTTTTTGTAACTCAATTTTGACAATGTCTTTGATTATAGGATTCATTCATCATTAGGTTTGGCAAATAGGTTTGCATTCTTCTTTAATGTGAATGTGATGTGTGCACAAATCTGGGGATATTCCTCTCATGTCATGGTAATCCCAATAAAATGATGTCATGTGCCTTCTCAATATTATAACTAACTTTCTTGTTGGGGTGTTAAAGAAGTAATGATGTTGAGAGATTTATTTGGTAGGATGTCTACTTACTTTGTTAAAGAAAGCATGGTCTCTACGTTGTTGATTAAAGGAGAATAAATGCATTGATGGGGAAGTAATTAATGAAATGTCCAAATATCTCTTGTATTTTTAGCAAAGTCATTTTTAGGAAAGGTATTTTGAAGAGGGCATGGTGTAAATTCCAATAAGTTGGTGGCTACAGGATCCTGTCGATAGATGTTTTGTAGGATACTAGTAAGGACAGTGTCTTTTTCTTGGACCTACAAAGTTGGACTCCAGTTAATTGTGAAGAGAGTCTATATAGAGATAGTTTCTTCTAGATCATCAATCAAAGGGATTGGTCCATCATTAGGAGAAGGCTGAGCTAGTGGATATATCACCAGTTTCTTGGTATCATTTCTATTTGAAATTAGCATTTTTCTTGACCTGCAACTAATAAAGGCATCGATGGTAGCCAACTATTGGTGACCAAAGATGAGAGGATAACCCTCCAAAGTGTTCTTTTATTGTAGGACAATAAAATTGATCAAATATTGTTAAGAATCCATAGTGATTACAAGGTCCTTAATAATTCCTTTAGGCTTAATAGTAGATCTATCAGCCATCTAGAAGATAGTGGGTGTTGGACAGAGAGTGGTAAGCTTTAGTTGATGCATGGTTTCCATGGTCATCATGTTAATAGTTGCACCCAAGTCAATTAAAGTATTGGAAATAGGTTGGTCATCGATGCTAACATTAACTATAGGACTTTTTAGATCAGGATATTTTAAGGGAACTATATTTCCTAATATAATATCTATTGATTAGCCAATGACCTAGATTATTTTAGGATCCTTCTTCTTTATGCCTAATTTTTTCAAAATTATCTATCAAACAACTTTATTTTAGATAGGAACATCCTTTATTGCTTGAAAGAGTGGGATTTTGATGCACATATTCTTGAGTTGTCCTAAGATATTGAATTCAGGATCTTGTTTAGGATGTGATATGTTCAATCTCTTTGAAAAAGGAGGATTGTCGATTTATTTTTTATTTTCTAATGGACTTGGCTCAGGATTAGCTATGGGTAGCTATGGATTAGTATGGAATGAAGTTGGTTCAAAGTATTTTATGATTATGGGTGAAGTGGGTTGTGAAAGGACATGACCTGAGCAAAGTTGAACTTGATTAATATCCAATGTGTATGTTGGATATTACATTATTCCAATAGATTGTGTCAATTGAACCAACTTATTAGTAGGATTAGGGATGGGTTGAGTGGGTAACTAAGTGGTTAAAATAGGTTTTTGAGTGTTTGACATTATGGCTTATTTTTGTGGTTGTTGCATTTTTTGTGGAAAGCCTTGATTTCCTCTCCATTTGTATTTCCATAGATTAGAAGGATATAACCATTCTTGGTTTTAGAATTATCTTTGTTAAGCATGTTGTCCATTTGTTGCATCTATAACTAATTCTACGATAGCTACCAATTTGTTTGGGACCAATTTGGATTAGGTATATTCATCCAAAAACCATATTGAGGATTATTTGAGAATTAAGAATTTAAAAACATAGAGTTTGATGGCATACCTAGTCTTTGTACCCATAGTTTCAATTGAGCCATGAAAAAAACTTGGTTCCCATCTTCTCCTATGGCATGCAGTTTGATTATCTTAGGATTTTCATTGGTGATACTAGTTACCTAAGATTTCATAGAATGGCATGTGTAATCTACCTTCTTTCTTCATTTAGGGTAATAGGTGGCTAAGGATTTCTCAATTTATTCTTATTTCCACCATGTATGTAATGTATCAAGATGATTATCTAGGTGACTGATGATGTCCTACTTAATATCCTAGAGCAGGTTACTAACTTTACTTTTAGACATTCCTAAAATAGATGTTTTAGAAAGGGTTCTTCCCCTACTTGTGTTCATGGTTAATCTGGAGTAGTTCATACATAGAACTGTTAGTTTATCAAATGGTAGTGTAGAAACATCACCACCAAACATTTGATCTAGTGCCTCTAGACAATCATTTCTAATCGCTTTTAAGAATATTAGTTTAACTGATTCCTTGTCCATTATGGTTTGCTTGGATTTTTGCAATCTGAATAAAAATATTTTCATACATTCCTCAAATGACTTGTCATCATCTTGTGTCATTCGTAAAATGTCATCTCTCTTATAGTTTATACCCCTACAATAGTCTTGGTATTTTATCATAAACTTCTCCTTCATTTCTTCCCAAGTAGAAATATGGCATCCTTTCTAAGTCCCATAAACCATCTAAGTGTTGTATCTTTGAGTGTTGCTGGAAATAGTTTAATTTTATGAGCATTTTGATTATAATCATAGTTTTGGCATAAGATGTCAAACTCAAAAAAAAATGGATATGGATCATCATATGATTTTCCTCTAAAGGTAAGGAGGGAAGAGTGAGGGATATTCTTCATGGGTACATTTCCATTAGGGGTAAGGATAGGAAATTCAAAAGTAGCAGACTCATTGGTAGTGTTTTCTTTTTGGTTATCCCCCATGAATATTTTTTGTGTTGGTATATGGGAGGTTGTTGCTACCCAATGCTCAAAATTCCTATCAATTCTTTGATTTTTTGGTGTGTAGAAGATGGAGTCTTTATATTTTTCTTAGGAATGTATAGATTCTTATACAATGGGGATGGTGTGGAAATTTTAGAAGATTCAGCTAGTGTCTCAACAAAGAGCCTCTCTAAACTAGAATATTCTATTGGCCTAGTGTTTATTCTAGGGGAAAAAATAGCTTTGAATGCCTCCTTAGCAAGAAATTTGGGAAACAGAGAGTAGCAAACTTCAGATTATTGATTATGAAGTGATAAGGTGGTAATTATTAGAGGTGGTGCCTATGGGTCTCTTACAGGGGTATGAACCTCTTCAAGATCTCCAACTTGTGCTACCAGTCCAACCAAAAATTCTTCTTTCTCTACCTCTTCTATTGACAACTGTGAGTGATCTTCAAAAAAAAATTCATGTTCCTTAATTGTTGTAGGATGTATTTCAAATATTGCACCAAAATTTGATGATTTAGGCAAAAATATTCGTATATAGTCCCCTTTGATTTTCATATGTCAACCACTTCTTTTTTTAATTTTTGCCTACCCTGCTTGTACAGGGTTAGTAATATGGGTTTTTTTTTTGAAAATTTACACTATCCTACTTGAAAAAAGGGAAATTTTAAATTATGAAAGTAGGAAATATTTAATCTAAAAAACAACAAGCTTTGGAAATAAAAACAATAAATATCCAAAAATAATTGCTATCAAGATTGAAGATTACAAGTGTGTGACACCCTTCTCTAGCAATGACACCAAAAATGACTAACAATTGATACACAATCAAATATACTTCTCTTGATAAAAATTAAAAAAGAGAGTAACCATGGATTTGTACCTTCTACCTCATTAAAATGTTAACTCAAGGACGTAGACTTGATAGGATGATGTCACTGTATATGCACACTCAATCTATAATTTTACATTCTATTAATTGTATCTAAGATGCTAAAGTGCAGTAAATGAAATGCTTGAAATAAAACATAAACAAAATACAATATAATAAATGATTATGAATGGAAGCTTCCCTAAATGAATCTAATCAAGAATGTAAATCACACAATTCAAAAATGAAATACACAATGCTTAAGGAAATCAAATAACATGTTTAGCTAAATAAATGGGCTGGATTGTTATTGTATTCTTCCAAAGGGGGCCCTTTCTCCTTCCAACTTCAACCCTTCTTCTTACAACACTAAATTGAACTCATAATTTCTCACTCATATTAATCAAAAGTGCAGCAACGAATTGTTGCTTGAAGTTACAATAAAAATTACTTAACACAATGTACTTCTAACAATATCTATTCAACATATATTATTTTCTATATATCTCTCAACTCTACTACTACATATTTATATACTATAGAGGAGATTGTTTTATATAAAATAATATCTACATTCTATTCTAAGATACATTCAAATTGGGATAATCGAAATTGGTTCTTTTCTCTAAAGACGTCCTTCATATGAATCTTACGACTTTGTTGTAGGACAAACAAGGTTGGTTCATTTTAAAACTGCTTCCTTATTGAGACCTATATAGGTTAGAGTCATTTTTGTGAGTCAGTTAGAAGAGAATCAAAATCTGTTCATCCATGGCTTTGGTCACATAGTGGTTGTCGGATGGTCTGTGTAGTGAGATTCTTTTTGCTACAAGATGTTTCGTGTTATATACATATTTCTCCAAAACATCTTCAAAACAAATTTATATAAAAATCATCCTAAAGAAATAGACAACCATCATATATTTAATTTCAATACATAATTATAAGTATTCAAAATATTTTGAAAACATAATGCTATATAGATTATGAAAGTATAAAACTATATAAAAAAGTGTTCAAAAGCATGGTAAATAAGCAGGATGAGTACAATGGATGGACACAATAATAAGATGTTTATGGGGATCATCACCCATGATGGAAAACAACTATCCTACAACACAATTCCCTCCACCCATGATGGATGGTGAGATATGTCACATCACAGTTACCATTACTTTTTAACTCAGAGGAAATATACATCAAAAATTAGATACCTATTCCAAGACCACCACATAGGATAATACAACACCCATAAACATTAATGATTATTTATGTGGATTAAGGTTCACACTAGTAGACCTTGAAAAGTACAAAAATGATTCTAATGCACTCATACCTTTCCCTACATAGGCATCACCACTAGTTCACAATCCCCCAGATAAGAGTTCAAACACTCACTTGTAATTAGAGGTAGATTAATCTATACACTAAGTACTATTATCAAAAAATTTGAAAAATGGACTAAAATTGGTGGAAATTCAATTTTTAAGAAATGGATAAAAATTTTAAATTGAATCCAAAACTATCAAAAAAATTTAAAAAATCAAAATTTTTAATTAACTAATTAAAAATTTACACCCAAATTATTTTTTACCTCAAATTGTTTTAAAATGCATTTGAGTCTCCCGTGCAAAAAGCCATTAACATTCCTAAAATTTGTAAAAATTGTTTAACTTTTTATAAGTTTTGCAAATACACGTTGCTTTTACAAAAGTTGAAAAAATTATAATTTCCTTTTTCCACTTGGTGCAAATTGTAAAATTAATTTTATGTTCCATATAAATTGTAAATTTGTTTTTAGTTTCCATACAATTTGTACAATATTTCTCAGTTCTCATGCAATTTGTAAAATCTTTTTTAGCTTTCATGCAATTTGTAAATTTGTTTAGGGTTTCCATGCAAATTATAAAATTAATTTAAAACTTTATGTAAATTGTAAAATCTTTTTGATTTTTTCCTTTTCATGTAATTCCAAATTCTATTTTCACAAGTCATGCAAATGCAAATCATGTATCCCCAAATCATGTAAATGTAATTTATGTTTCCACAGGCCATGTAAATGCAAACTTCTACATTGTAATTACATTTTTCAATGGTGAAAATTGCCATTACAAATTGAGGTCACTTTTTCTAACATGTATACAAACTCATTTAATTTTTTTGTTAATGATGTAAATATAGTTATTATCTCGGGTGATGTTAAAATAAGTTTGTCTTCCCTTCTAAAATATATTTTCAACTTGCATGATCAACTCTGATAATTTTTAGCAATTGAGAATTAAATTTCCATTTTTTTAGTCATCATCTGTCAAGAAGAAATATTTTTAGGCTCATGGTGTTTGTCTAAAAATTATATCTATTTCAAGTCTAAAGAAAAGTAAAGAAGAAGGATAGCGATTAGTGATTAGAATGAACCTGGATTGGTTTATGTGTTGTATCCAGACATTGTGAGCACTCCTCTTTGGCTGGGGGGACTACCTCCAAGTAAGAAAGCACTACCACAAAAATGGTTGTTAGTAGATATATAAGTGGGCTACCAAGCTACGTGTTTGTTCCGAGAAGTGTCAAACTTCCTTATAGATGATATTCCACTTTTAAGAAATAAAAGAGTGATAAATAACAAAGAGAGAAAAAAATATGGTAAAAGAGAGATTATGTTATCGTTATTCACAATCTAAGTGCAACAGAGAGTAACATAGTGGAAGTGGTATGTTTAGTTTGTATTTGGGAAATTATTTGGGCAAGTTTTAGAAGGGTTACTAAAAATCCATAGCTACCAACATTAGTTAGGCTGTCAAGGTTGGTGAGCAAGTGTGATCGATATCAGTTAGGTTGTTGATGTCGGTAGGGGAAATAATTGCCTAGGGGCTTACAAAAGGCTTTTCTAGGTTTAGGAAATGGTTTTGGTTAGGTCAAGAAGGTTGGGGAGAGTTGTGAGAGAGAAAGAGAGAGTATTTTTTGTATAGATTTGGTCAGAGGTTTGGTGTGTTGGAACAAGGGCAAACAATCAAGGAAGCTTTATAACTCTTTCACAAGGTTTTAGTCAGGGATATGTAAAATAATAAATAGTAGATATAAAGTGATTATAAAGTAAATGCTTAAAGACTTATAGAATAAGTGATATACTTAGCTACAGAGGTGATTGAAAGATAATTGTCATATGGATGGCTCCTATAAGGTTTGTTGAACTGATGCCTTGAATAGAGAAAATAAGCATGTGATACTAGTTCTCTAGAGTTTGGTTCCTAATCTGGATTAACTTGTGCAAGATAATAGTAGGCCAAGATGTATAAACTTGAATGCCAAAGCTTATATGCAGATAAGAATGAGTTTTATTGTTTTTTGCTGACTTAAACATTAGTTTGGAGTTTGGCTTAAATAACCGATGTCGATGATCCCACTGACATTGACCATGGGTTGACTGATGTCGATGGCATGAGAATAGGTAAAATTACTATTTCTAGCCTAGTTTCTATCGTTTCTCATGTAAAGTGTGGTATCCATTAGGAAATGGTGGAAATGGGAGGTTAAGAATTAGTTGGTTAAGAATTTATTTTTGGGGTGAGAACAAGTCATGGGTAGTTAAGATAAGGGGACTAAGAATTAAGGTGACTCAGAGGGTAAGAATTAGTCTTAGGATGAGGTGGGTAGGTAAGGTGGCATAAGTGGTTTTTAATTAACTTAAGTAAATATTTTAAATTAATTAAATGTGTGAGGGGTAAAAACATGGGTTAGGGAGGCTAATTATTATTATTGAAAAAGGGCTCAAGGGGGTTTTGACACATGGAGTTATGCACATGTGTGACATAATTTTGATGTCTACATTTTCCCTTTTTTGTTTTGTAATTTACAATGATAAGTTGTAAGACAAAAATAGGATTTAGATGCTCTAGGTATTGGATGAGGTATCCCCCCTCAAAGTGAGAATAGATGGAGGAGAAACTAGAATCAGTTACGATTTTGATAAGAAGTGAATTGGGTGAGTGGAAGAGAACGTGGTATCATGGCTTACATGTATACTACTATGAGCTATAGTCAATAAAATTAAGAGCAAGTAAGGTGAAGGAGGAATCAAATAGAAATAACCAAATTAGAGCTTGTAAGTGATAGTTAAGAAGGTCAAAACAATCAAATTTGTAGCTTTAATGGTCTATGTGTGCTAGTTATCTAAGGTAGGAAGTGCTCTTGGGAAACACAAAAGGTTGCAGGTGATAGGATGAGCTTGGTCACTAGCCAAAACACCTAATATACATACATGTGTACAAAAACCAACTATAGTAGAAAAGCATAAGTGGTTAAGATAATCAATGTAAGGTTGATGTAAAAGGGTTAATGATTGAGGAGATAGTCATGATCTCTAGTCAAAGTCATCATGGGTGGAGGGTTAAGTGATCTCCAAGGGTGGGTGTCATGGTTGGGGAGATATACATGATCTCTAAGTTAGTTGTTGTGGTCAAGCAGATATACGTGATCTCCAAGTTGCCCTAGATTATGGGTAGAGTCTAAAGGATTGTGGTTATTGGTGGAAACTCTAATGCAATGGTGTCGATGTTGGTTATTTTTTTTATGTCGGTAGTAAATAGTGCTGACATTGGTGGCTTAGGTCAAGGTTGTCGACATTAGTGAGAAATAGTACCAACAATGATGGAGTAGGTCAAGGATGCCAATGTTGGTGGGAAACTAGACCCAACAAAAATGGGTTTGGTGACCCATCAAAACTCATTTACAATATTTGATTAGAAAGAAAAAGAGCTCTAAGTGTGAGTGAGATGGAAGAGCTAGGAGGGGACCCAACAAGGGGCATGCCACCACAATATCTAGCTATTCCATCTTAGAGGAGATAGAGAGATGAGGTAAGATCCCATTCAAGTTGATTTTGAAGTTAAGTTTGTTATTTTAAATTTTGTTAGGCTAAGTTTGAAGTTGAGGGGAAAAAATGCTAGTAGAGGGGTAGGAAATGAGGGAAGCGTAGGTTTAGATGAGTTTGGGGGTAGTTTTAGGTTAAAATCTAATGTTGATAGATGGGTTATTCAGTCTTAGGGCTATACCAGTCATTGACATCAGTGGGATCCATTGATGTCAATCATCATAGTTCCAATGTTGGTAGGGTGTTGCCGATGTCGACTGATACCAAGTGCCAATGTTAACATACAAAACTGACGTTAATGACTATAAAGAACCCAAAATAGGAGAAAAGGTCAATTTAGATCCCTAATTGAAGTAGTTAACTAGCCTAATGGCCAAGCTAGCCTTAGAATATCCTGTATCGATTGAGTGATGCCTACATAGCCTATTAGAGGGCCTTAAGCCAATGTAGTTCTCCCACTACATAGGGAAAAAGATATAAGGTATGGTTAAAAGTGTGTTAAGGGAAATGGTATAAAAAAGGATAGGTTGAAATAGGTCAGGGGACCTAAGGTTTAAAATATAGGTCATAGGGTCTAAGGTTAGGGATATAAGTCATGAGGCCTAGAGTTGTGATAGATAATTGAGCCTAGGGTGGAGAGAGAAGTAATGAAGCCTAGGGTAAAGAGGGGGAAACAAGTTAGATAGTTAGGTGGGTATATGGTTGAGCTAACCTTAAAAGACCCCATGTTGACTGAGTGCTACCTACATATCCCAATTGAGGGCCTCAAACTAATGTAGTTCTCCCAGAGAGAAGGGAAAAAGGTGATGGTAGGTTATATTAATAATCATGTGACTTAAGATGTGTGTGTATGGATGCAGGATAGGTAGGATTTGATGTTATAGGATCACCTACCTACATTATTGACATAGATGAGGAGGGATGTCACCCCAAATGAGTGGGAGAACATGGAAGCTATAATTTTAGGGGGAGTATGATGATATTGTAGAGTTACATAGGATGTGAGTTTTGATGATAACATTGATTGAGAGGTGAGATCACACAACCATCACCTTCCATTTGTCGATCAAAGAGTTGACAGTGACCCAGGAGGATGTTTATAGGATTTTTCATTTATCACTCTAGGGTGAGGATCTCTTCTCATGTTTGAGAGAGGAGCATGATATTCACATGGCGGAATTATTTGGAGAACATGTTAGCAAGGTGACATATCACTCAACAAGCTTTGCCTACAAGCCACTGTACATTGCTAATGAGGAGTAGCATCAGCGTAACATCCTAATGATGATAGGGAATATAGTGTATGTACTACTAGATGCAGATGGTGGGAGATTTCCTATTGCATTGATAGGTGTTTTGGCATAGATGGTTTAGTAGCACACCATTTTTGTATGGGGACCAGCTTTTTTAGCATAGTTATATACAGAGCTATGGGGGTTGAGATTACGATGATGATATAGTTTGTGTCTTTAGAATTTACTCCATTATTGGGCATACGAGCATATCATGGTGATATGACCAATGGGGTTACCTACCATGATTGTAGTTGATTTCAAGGTTGGTTTTAGATGGCATGGCCCAGACCCAAGTAGATGGCATAATGCAAGATATTGATCACTATAGGTGCACGATAGAGGGATTTATCCTTGTAGATATTTTAGGGAGACCTTACTTGACATACCCTACATTTAGAAGCTAGGTAGAGCAACTTCTTGCCTAATAGAGCACATTATGGGCTAGAGGGAGACGAGTCAATGAGCTAGAGATGGTACCCATGGCATAGGTCAGGAGATAGTTTGGTTTGATGCATGATGTACCTCCTACCTTCCCTTAATATAGGAGGGATGATATAGAGGCACCCCTACCTTTTCCCCAGGAGATAGACGGGACAAATTTTGAGGAACCACCAACAGGGCCAGGTGTAGCAGATCTTGGATGCATAGTAGTGTATCTTGCTTGGTGGACAGGTTTGCATCCTGTAGTTCAGGTCAAGAGGCCACTACTATATTTACAAGGTTTGATGAGAGATATGTAGTTGTACATGCTCAAGATGCAAAGATACATGCATAGGATGTAGTAGTATAGGCTTAAGATGTGGTAGTGTAGGCTCTAGATATAGCTTAGGCATAAGTATTGGTTTTATAGGGATAGGTGGTGGCATTACAAGGCTAGGTTATGGCATTATAGGGCTAGGTCAAGGTATTATAGGCTCAAGTTACTACACTAACAATAGAGAGGGATATTTTGAGAGCAACAGGTTAGGCTACTCTTCCTCCTCCACCATAGGGACCACCACAAACTATATCTCTAATGAGGTATAATACTACCCTTGATGATATTGCTTATTATGAGAGGACCATCAAGGAGTTCCCACAGATTCAAAGGTATTCTGAGTTTAGAGAATAGGAGAGATCAGTGACACATGCCATGACTTCTAGCTCACACAAATGCAAATAGGTGGAGAGTGGTGATGACACTACTTATTCAAGACCATGAGGAGAGCCTCGAGGACTCTGAGCACCAAAGTTTGTTATTATTATATATATTGTATGTACACCGGCCTATGATCTGAAAATGAGTGATGTATATTTTGAGAGAGAGATGATATTGTGATGATGTATTGACATATACTTATGTTGAGCATATATATAAAGGAGATATGTTATTTGTGATTTTGAGATGTATTTTATTGTGATAGTGATGATGATGTTGATGTAGATGGTTATGTTAATGTTATGTTAATTTTATTGTGATGGTATATGCATAGTTGATTTGTTAGCTTCATCTTAGCATTTTTGCATATTTGTGATGGTGTATGCTTAAAATGGATAGGTTGTTTATGTTATTGTTTGTATGAATTTTTCATCTTAGTAGAGAGATCAATATGTGATTTGGATGGGAAATAAAGAGGCATAATGCTCACGTACTGGCAAAGACCATAATCATAATCATAAATAGGCTCAGTAATATGAGCCTCTTTCATTCTTTCCACCCTTTGACCATTTTGTTTGTTAGAGAGACATCGTGTTCACCTTGTGTTAAGTGAGTTCAAAGTCCTTTGAAAGAGTATGAGGGGAAAAGGGTAAAATAAGTGAAAGTGTTTGGGTAGCGTAACATTTGAAGTGGGGATAATATGCCCCTGTTGTGGGTGACTCAAGAGCTATTATAGGTAATTCCATGACTTAAATCCTTTTTTCCCTTTTTTTTGTGTAAGTTGATCAATGTGGGAAGACTACAATGGGATGTTCTTTGTGTTGAGGTCATATGAAGCTGATCAATACGAGAGGCTTTTTATTTGTATTTCCCTTTGATAACAAATCTTGGCCTAGCCATCCTTCAAGGGAGTGGTCTAAGCATTTGTGTTTTAGTTTAAATAGATGTCTTTCAAGGGAGCAATCTATTGATAGTAGCAAAGAGAAGCTATGTAGCTATCCTTCAAGGGTGTGTTCTATGTTGAGAATCATGACCTGAGAGATTATAACTTGTCTACATATCCCTTTTTTTCCTCTACTTTTTAGTCATGGACAAGACTATAGAGGCTTAATATTTTTCCACTTTGAGGGGAAAACCATAGCACTTCATAAGTTAACTAAGTGTGTAGGAGTAAGGGTTAAGAGGAATGGAGATGAATGTAATAGGGGTACTCAAGGGATGAGCTCAAGTGAAACATGAGGTGAAGTGTTACTTGATTAACAAAAGAATGGTCATAGTTTTATGGCATTTAAAGGCTTAGGTTTTGGTTTTCCTTTGAGAGAAGACAAGCGATAAGTTCATGAACCATACTTGTGAGTTATGATGTAGGGTCAATCCAGTTAGGAGCAAACTTGTCATGTTTGATTTTATCCATGTTCATCACATGTTAATTTTATTTTAAGATGAGATATCTAATTTTGAAATATTTCTCTTTGAGGTTTTTGCTGTAAGCATGTTTTATATGCTCTTGATAGATTTAGAGGTGGTTTAGGGCTATGAGATGGAACTCATCAAGCACTCAAGTTGAGCCAAATGTTCTTGGTGAAAGTCATCATTAGTAAGTATGTATTTTAGAGAAATGTGAAGAGAAGGAATCTAAACTTCAAGAGGCAAAACAACCTCCATCCCATATACCAAGGAAAAAGGTGTAGCACCCATAGGGGTTCAAATATTAGTACGGTAAGCCCATAAAGCAAAGGGAATGTGTGTGTGTTAATCCTTACCTATATCATTGACTACCTTCATGAGAATTTTGGTAAATGTTTTGTTAAAATCTTTTTCCTATCCATTTACTTGTGGATAGTACAGTGATGAGAAGCTTAATTTGATTCCAAATGTATCATAAAGACTTTAGACAGTTTTGTTTTTGAAATTTTTATCGTTATCGATTATAATTTTATGTGGGACACCAAAATGATAGATGATGTGGTGGTTGATAAAGTCAACAATTTTATCAGCCTTAGTGGAGGTGAGAGGAATGGCCTTGACCCACTTGGTGAATTATTTAGTGATAGTAATGATAGAATGGTGATGGAGGGATGAATGAGGGTTAATCTCACTAATTAGATCCAAGCCCCATTGGGAGAAGGTCCAAAATTCTTTGTTGAATTGTAATGTATGACTTGGGACATGAAGGAGGTTAGTGTGTTGTTGGAATTTGATGCAACACTAAACGTAATCACTATAGTCTTGATGGATTGTTGGAAAATAATATCCAAGTCAAAGGATACATTTAGCAACTATGTGACCATTGAAATATCCACCACAAATCATGTCATGGTCTTCCTTAATAGTGAAGGGAGTCTTAGTACTAGTGAGGCATCTAAGGAGGAGACCATCAAAACATCACTTGTAGATAATTCCCCCTAACATAGTATAATGAGAGACGCATTTTATGAAGGTAGGTCTCCCATTAGTGGAGAGATCAGAAGGGGTAATAGCAAAGGAAAGATAATCCATAGTTTCTTGTACCATAAGTCATGTGGGTTGGATGTTACATTCTCAATAAAAAGGATGTTAGTTGATATATAGAAGAGTAATGTTAAGGGATGCATGGTGACATAGAATTTTGAGGAAGAGGGTGAAGAGGGTATGTGTGAAGCAAGTGAAGCCATTGTGTTATCAAACTTGTTTGTAGATTGAGGAATAGTTTTTAAGAGGTAAGATTCAAATGATTACAATAACGTATCTAAATGATGTTTATACCATTGCAATTTTTTTTGGCATAAGTAGGAACCATTAAACTGATTAACCACTAGCTAAGAATCATTGAAAATGGTTATGGATTTGATACCTAAGAAGATATCAATTTGAAGCCTAAGATCAAAGCCTCATATTCGGCCATATTGTTAGTACATTCAAAACCTAGTTTAAATGACAAAGGCATAGGATCACCATCTAGAATAATAATAATGACCTCTACACCCCCACTGTATTGATATTTAGACCCATCAAAGAACATCATCATTTGATAGGAGATGTCATCAGTGGAGAGCATTATGATCGATTCGTCAGGGAATTCAAGGTTTGAAGGTTGGTTGTCAGGAAAAGGGGTGGCAACTAACTATTCAATGATCATTTTCCCTTTGATAGACTTTTGTTGAATAAACTCTAAGTCAAATTCAGTAAGGAGCATGATCCACTTAGCTACATGTTGGTTGTGATATGGCTTGGAATGTATGTATTTGAGGGGATTAGTATGAGTGACCATGTAGGTTTTGTGATTTAGGAGATAATGACAAAGCTTGGAAGCTAAAAAGACCAACATGAGGCAAAGTTTTTTGGTATGGGTATATCGAGTCTCATAATCAATAAGTGTGTGGCTTATGTAGTAAACCACATGTTCTCAATCTTGATCATCTCGATGTGCAATCATAGCACCAAAGAATGGTCTATTTTAGAGATGTAAAGGTTGAAAGGTTGATTTTCCTTAGGTAAAATAAGACCCAATGGGGAAAGGAGATATTTTTTGATTGCATCAAAATCTTCTTGAAAATATATATTCAAACAAAAGGAGACATATTTTTTGAGGAGATGGTAAAAGGGTTGGAAATGATTTGATAACTAGGAGATGAGGTGGTGGATTGACTAAAGTTTGTCTTGTAGGCTATGAATTTGTTTGATATTAGTAGGTGGAGAAATCTCTAGTATTGCTCTAACTTTATCAAGGTCAACTTCAATATCATAGAGAGAAATGATAAGTCCTAAGAGCTTATCGAAAGTGACACCAAAGACACATTTATTTGGGTTTAGTTACATGTTATATTGGAGGAGATGAGTAAATATGATTTTGATAATTTTCAAGTGATCTTGGCAAAGTTTAGACTTTCCAAGTAAGTCGTCCACATAATATTCCATAATTTTGTGTAGGATATATTGGAAGATGTAAGTCATAGTGTATTGGTAGGTGGCACCAACATTCTTTGGACCAAAGGGCATGACCTAATAATAGAAAGTCCCCCATGGGGTAATGAAGGTTGTCTTGTGTTGATCCTCAGGAGCAACCAAGATTTGATTATATCTAGATAACTCATCCATAAGTGATAGCATCTCATGATCGACTGTTAGATCATTGGCAATGGGAAGTCATCTTTTGGACAAATGAGGTTTAATTCATGGTAGTTGGGTCAAATGCAAATTCCCTTAGTCACTTTTGTGATAGGAACAATATTGGAAATCCATTATAGGTAGTCAATGGGTTGGATAGAGCTAACAAAAAGGAGGCATTGGAGTTTTTCTTTGACAAGGATAGCAATACGAGGATGCATTTTGAGAAGCTTTTGCTTAATAGGTTTAACATCTCAATTAGTGATAATGTTATGGGTGATGATAGAGGGGCCAATACCAGGCATGTCATTATAAGACCAAGCAAAGGCTTTGTTATGGTTATTATGAAATGTGGCATAATTAGCTTTCTTAGAGGAATCTAAACATTGGCCAATATTGAGGACATGGGGGTTATTATGAGAGGGAAAATTGATGTCAATGGTTGATTTATTTAACATGGCTTGTGTTTCAGATGGGAGTGATCATTGGATATAGGAATCATCTGCACCCATGAATGTGAGACTAGTGTCATCATATTAACATTGAATAGTGTTAATACTGGGAGAGTCTTCATCAATTATTTCATGATAACTGAAAGGAAGGGACCTTGTTTCATTACCCTAGTGATAGGTGAGAGGCCCCAAATAGATGGCATTTATTGAAAAAAATAGGAGGTATAGATACTTCTAACTTGATAGGTGATGGTGGAGAAGAAGGTGGAGAAGGAGAGACTAGATCTTCAATAATTGGTACATGGGAATTTTTGGTGAGTTTAGTTCATTCGTCATAACCCACTCCATGTCTCTTTTTGGCATTTTCAATAGTTTTTCTAGTGGGATATTCAATGGGCATATGAAAACCTTGTTTGTAATGACTTAAAACAAATCCTTTATAGACACACCTATAAAGATAGGTGTAAGGAAAATTAGGCTTGCTTAGGAAAGAGAAGTCATAGGTAAATGGTTGTTGTGAAGAGGATGGATTACTGATAGTAGGAGCCTAATAAATTCCCCTATATGTGAAATTAGTTTTAAGGTTAGGGGGCCCATAAGGGATGACTATCCCAATGTGGGGATCATAATTTGGGTGCATATGAAGCTTTACATACTCTTTTGGAGTATAGAACATGTCAAGCGTTAACAAATGATATTCTCTGAGTGATAAATGTTTAAAAGTTTCCTTCATGGGATATTTGTCAAAAATTTGTGTTGTTGATATCTATGTAACCAGGGTAGTGGAGCTTGTGGAAGCTTCAGAAGTAGCATGCAGATAATATGATGTCTTTAATAGAATGACAACATCATTGGCACTATAAATCATGTTGCATATTTTAAATAGAGGTGGGTCAATGGGTATAACATGCACTTACCCATTGTACTCAAACTTGACACAGTGGTGCAAAGTTGCGGGTACGCATGCCATAAGATGTATCCAATGTTTCATGTTTTAAATGGAGATGGGTTAGTAGGTATAACATGCACTTGCCCATTATGCTCAAACTTGACACAATGGTGTAAAGTTAAGGGTACACATGCCATAACACATATCCAATGTCATCCAAGCAGTATGTTATATTGGAACTCTCCTACTACCACATAGAAGAGCTCAAGAATTGTGTGGGGACCTACACGGATATATAAGATAGTAGTTCCCATCATAGTAACTATGGTATCATTAAAGTAACAGAGCACCACAGTGTTTTGAGACATACAATTGTCAAGAAGAGCTAGCTTTTTATAGGCATGGGTGGAAATAATATTAATACTAGCTCCCCCATTGATCATGACTCTTTTGACATGAGTTTGATCAATATATGTGGTAATAAAAAGGGTATAATCTTGATCTTCAGGATGTTGAGGTGGAATTTTCAAATCACTAAAGGAAATCAAAGAGATAGAATTAAGAGAGATGAT
Source organism: Torreya grandis (assembly GCA_037957365.1). Lineage (NCBI taxonomy): Eukaryota > Viridiplantae > Streptophyta > Pinopsida > Cupressales > Taxaceae > Torreya > Torreya grandis. Next base: position 5,104,663 of record JARHVA010000208.1, read on the forward strand.
CAATGTTGTAAGAGGTTAGGGATCATCAGGTTGTACCTCAACCACTTGCAAGGCACTAATCAAATCTTGACAATGTTGAGGTGAGTTTTGGATTAACTAATACAAGGACATTTTCATAGGAGTTTGGTAAAGTTATTTCACCATCAAGCTTTGAATAACATCTGAAGATGTTGGCTTTAGGACCCCTAAGATTGAAATCTTGGGATTCAAAGGAAGAGTGTCTTTGGAAAAAAGATGAGCCCAAGGAGTAGTGAGTTTTTCCTTATCTTTATCCTTTTGGTTTTGTTACCATGTGACCACATTAACTGTGTTAATCTAAAATATAGGTGAAGGAGGTGGCAAAGGGGGTATGATAACATATTTGGGTTTGAATTTAGGTGAAATAGTAAGAGGCATTTTGGATGACAAACGTGGAATAATAGGAAGGTTAATGGGATTATCAATAAAGAGAGTATCAACATCAAAGTGTTGTTGAATGATTACTATGAGAGCTTTACAACTCTCAGTATCATGTCCAAGTGAATGATGATATAGACACACTTGTGTAACATTAAACCAAGATGGCTTCGGTCCAAGAGGACTATAAGGCTTAATGAGAGGAAGATTTATTCTAGAAGGTTGCAACAACTAACGTAATAAAAATATCTGAGAGCCTGTGAGTGGGCTCACACTTATTATGGCAATAGGAGTGGACACCTTCTTTTGTTTAAGAGTCATAAGGGTGATTTTATGTGGTGCCTTGTTTAGTGGTACTGGAGTTACATGTTTTGCTGACACTTTTTTGGTGTTAGGTATCATGGTGTTAGATGTGAAAGGCCTACCAGGCAGTAGGGGTAGTAGTGGAGGTAACTTATCTTTTTATTTTGTTTAGATCAGCGATACTCCAACTAAAGTAGTAGGTTGTGGTCCCAAAATTGATGATAAAGTTGAGGGTTGAAGAGGAAAGGATCAGTGAGACCTAACAAGATTAACCTTTTTTGTAGTTTAGGCTATAAAACTCCAACTTTTGGTTGGAGAGTTAGATCTAATTTCACCTATGGATGAATTAGATTAAAGGCGAGGTGTACACCTAAAGTTGTGATTTGCTTTAATGTGGTAGATGCCTACGAGGGTGAGGGTTTTGATATAGATGGATGAGCTTCTAGTGATTTTGGTGAAGAATCTCTAGTTTTATCAAAGACCTTAGGGTAAAGGGTAGTGAGAAGGTTGACAATAAAGGTCGACCCTCATTATGTTGGATAAGGAGTTTTAAGTCAGTCCCAAAATACCACGTGATCTAGCTTTGCGAAGTCAATAAATTTTAGACTTTTCACCAACTGTGAGAAGAGTTTAGATGAATTTGACTTAGGCCTTACAATTTCTTCTTTATAAGGCTAAGGTGATTAATAAAGAGGTAAATTTTTTGTCATTGCTACTTCAAGCCAAAGATGATAAAGAACTACAACAGGGTCTTCTTCAACAAAGATAGTATAAGAGGTATGGTCTTTCATGGGTGGAGGAGAGGTAGGCGAAGAGGGTTCCTCAAGGGGGTAGAGCATAGGTATAGCTAATCCCTCAACATGTGGGTGAGGAATAGGCAAATTATGATCTTCCATAGGTAAAATAAGTGGTAAGAGTATTAGAATCAGAGTAGGCATGATAGGTCTCTCATCTAATGTAGGAGTAGATAACACTGACTCTTCTAGGTACAAAGGTGGAGTGGATGGGTGTTACTCTCTATCGATGGAGGAGAGGTAGGAGAAGAGGGTTCCTTAAGAGGGTATAACACATGAATGATGTTCCCCTTAACATGTGGTTTCAAAATGAGTAGGGCATGGTCTTCAAGTGGAAAGAGGATAGGTAACATTAGTACAAAATGAACTGGAAATATAAGCTCCTCTAATGGTAAAAGGAGTGTTAAAGGAGGCTCTTCCTCACATGGGAGTGGAATGGGTGAAATAGGCTCTTCTACTTGGGGAGGAAGAATGGGCAAACAAATACCACTGACTGTGGGGGAGGAGTCAATAAAGTGGGTGCTTCTTGTTGTGTGAGAGGTTGAACTACAGGTAAAGGAAAGACCATATTAACCATATGGATATTGTGATCACATGAGTTAATCGTGGTCTAAGTTGGAATAGGATGGGAAGGGTCAAAATGTATAGGAGTTTGATTTGAGGAGGGTTATGATACCTTATTTCAATAGTTTTTTTCCCAAAATGGAAGTATATGACTCCCTAATAGGAGTGTATTATCTTTGTTCATACCATTATTGGAATTGCTTGGTTAGATTTTGGGAAGTCAAGGAATTAGGTTGGTTTGTGGTTGTGGAAGATGTTGATTTAATGACCATCATGTTGGCAGAGCCTTTAGAATTTTGGTTAGAAGGAGAAGTTTTAGAAGAAGAGGAGTCATTCGATTTGGAATTGGCATTCTTACTACACAACTATACTATGCCTTCATCTATAGCTTGAATATAAAGTTTATGTGCCATTGTAAAGGCTGCAACAAATGTGTGAAAATTTTATACTCAAAGTGTGGATGAAATGTGCTTAGCACATGCCCTTGAGAAGAGCTCAATAAGCTTAGGTTGGGGTAAGGAGAAGGAGATTTGATTAATCAAGCCTCTCCAATGAGCGACAAAATTTATGATAGACTCATCATCAAATTGTCTAATAGAATAAAGGTCTATAATAGAAAACTTTTTAGAAATGTTAATAGAGAAATGGTCTAGGAATATTTGTGTGATTTGGGTAAATGAGAAAAGAGAGTGTTGAGTTATAGATCTATACCAATCTAGGGTAGCACCCAAAAGAGACATAGGGATAGTGCAAAGTAATAACACATCATCGTGCCCTATTAAATAAAAAGCATGACTAAATTCTCAAAAATGTTATTTTGGGTCCTCTTTACTCTAGAAATGAGTAAATTTGGGGAGTTCCCATTGGCTTGGATAAGGAAGAATAGGCACAGAAGGATGGATGGGTTCATTGCACATCTGATCATAAGATAATACATTCTTTGAACCCAAAATGGATGTCTCTAGATTAGACATCCTGTCCATCAGCATCTTAATGAGGTCAAGAGGGGGATTAGTTTGGGAGATACCCCCTAAGTTATAAGGAACTTGATAGGAAGTAGATGGAGTGTATGACATAGCTTGTTGAGGTTGTGTTGGGGAAACATAAGGACAATGAGTCATAGGTTAGGGGGCATAAAGAAAAGGGGCATGTCATGTTGGGTTTAGGGTGAGACTTGACTAAACTACTTGTGGTTGTGAAAATAGGGAATTTATTCCAAGGTTTAGGTGGGATTGGGAAGTTGGTGATGCTAATCTTTGGACATATTTTATGGTTGGGTTACTTGTCAAAGTGGTGGTTTGAGTAACCATGGGAAAAATAGTGGAGATAGCTGAAACTAAAGTTGTCTCCATTAGAGAGCTTAACATACCATAGAGTGGGTCACCCAAAGAATTATGGGTTAGGCTCATGGTAAGGTAATGTTGAAGGTTTACCACATTGCGATCAAGAAATTTAGCAAAATCGTGATCCCCTTTAGGCATATTGGGAATTTGGTTGGGGCTGAGAGTATGCTCTATATCTAAAGTATGTTCCATGATAGAATCAATGAGGGGAAGGTAGAAGTTATTGTCAGCTTATGTAATCGGCAAGAATTTTGGCTTGGGCTCACATTAATACCATGCAAGAAGAATTAAAATAATCTTAATACTTTGTATTAGTGAAAAAATAAGGAAAAACTAAGTTTGAGTGCAGGTAAATAGGTTATTTTATCTTGTTTTAAGAAAATTAAAATTACATAGTTATCGACTCGGTCACTTGATCGATGTCGGTAGTAAAAGTTTGATGACGTCGATGGGATTAACCGATGTCAGTCACTATGATATTTTGGGAGATGGAAAATCCAGTGTTTTAGAAACCCAAAGGAAGAATCTAGGTAAAATAGAGGATGCAAGAGGTCTGTGTAAGAAGAAAGAACACTCAAAAAACTTGATATAATAGGTTATATAAACTGAATAGCTATAAATAGTGTTTGATTATGTGAATCAATGGGAAAACATCCTTACCAACTTCAAAATATAGAAGGCAATAAAAAAAATAAAAAGAACATTCAACCACTAATTATTAACTCCTAGAGATTAATTTTTGTCTCATTTTGGCTTATGCCTTAATTAGATAATGAGAAGAGAATTTGGTTAGCGAAGGTACTAAAAAGTAATTTAGATCTAGTTTTAGGTTAGTTTTAGTGCTCAAGAGGAAATATATGTTAGACCAAGCATGTGGCTTGTTATAGGAGCTTGCTCCCCACACTTCACAACCCTGAAGCCAAGCTAGGCCACTTAGCCAAAATATACCTTCTGCCTAGAGTTTATACTCTGCTAGAGAACAGAGTGGGTTCTCCTCTTGGTGGTGAAATCCAAGTAAGATAGCCAGGTAGGGTAAGGTGATCCACTAGGTGATGAAATTTCAATGGGCCTTATCTCAAGTAAGTTTAGATATTTGTATTTGTGAGTGTGATCTGATTGTGTAACATAGGTGCACTACAATTCATTCATAATTATTGTAATTAACTAGGTGAGTTAATATGCAACAAGCAAAGAATGAAGTGCAATAAGTTTTAAACCCAAATCTGAAATTTTTAGATTTGAATGAAAACAAAGATGAAATAGGAGTAGGGAATGAAATTAATTATCCTAATGTGCATGTAAGAAATAAATAATGAAGACATTCCTTTAACTTGTAATAAAAATGATAAATTGCTTTTAGAGGCAAATAGAATAGAAGAGTGGCAAGGAAGAAGAAATTTTAGTTTATTACCCTTAAACAAAAAATAAAATGTTGAATTTTTCAATTTGAGGGAGAAAAGGAGAAAGTGCAAGAAATGAAATTTTCACTTTAATGCACCTATATGAATGCTTAAAATAAGCAATGAACCCAGGGAAAACTTTAGGCTCCCACTGGGCATGCCAGAAATATTTCACTGAAAATTGTATCTATTTCAAGTCTAAAAAAACATAGAAGAAGGATAGGGATAAGTGATTAGAATGAACCCAGATTGGTTAGCACATCATATCCAGATGTTTTGAGCACTCCTCTTTGACTGGGGAGGACTACCTACAAGTAAAAAAGCACTACCATAAAAATGTATGCTAGTAGATATATGAGTTGGATACCAAGCTATGTGGTTGTTCCAAGAAGTGTCAAACTTCCTTAGAGATGAAAGTCCACTTTTAAGAAACAAAAGAGTGATAAATAACAAAGAGAGTGGAAAAGAGAGAGTAAAAGAGAGATTATGTTAATATTATTCATAATCTGAGTGCAACAGAGAGTAACAGAGTGTAGGTGGTATATTCAGTTTATATTTGGGAACTTGTTTGGGCATGTTTTAAAAGGGTTACTATAAATCCATAGCTATAGACGTCAGTTAGGCTATCGAGGTCAGTGAGCAAATGTGACCAATATCGATTAGGATATCGATGTTTGTAGGGGCAATAATTACATAGGGGCTTGCAAAAGGCCTTTTTGGGTCTAGGAAATGGTTTTGGTCAGGTCAAGAAGGTTGGGGAGAGTTATGAGAGAGTATTGTTTGGATAAAAATGGTTAGAGGTTTGGTGTGTTAGAACAAGGATAAACAAGCAGGGAAGATTTATAACTCCATCACAGGGTTTCAGTTAGGGATGTGTAAAATAATAAATAGTAAATATAAAGTGATTATGCTTAAAGAATTATAGAGTAAGTGATGTACCTAGTTGTAGAGGTGATTGAATGATAATTATTAGATGGATGGATCTTATAAGGCATGACAAACCAATGCCTTGAATGGAGAAAACAAGCATGTGCTACTAGTTCTCCAGAGCTTGGTTCCTGATCTAGATTGACTTGTGCAAGGTAACAGTAAGCCAAGATGTGGAAATTTGAATGTTAAATCTTGTATGTAAATAAAAATGAGTTTTCTTGATTTCTATTGATATGAACATTAGTTTGGAGTTTGGCTTAAATAGCTGACATCGACAATCCCACCGACATCGGTCATGGGTTGACCAATGTCGACAACATGAGAATAGGTAAAAGCACTATTTCTAGATTATTTTCTAATGATAAGTGTGGTATCCATTAGGAAATGATAGAAATGGGAGGTTAATAAGGACGTAGTTGGTTAGAAATTTATTTTTGGGGTGAGAACAAGTCATGGGTAGTTAGGATAAGGTGACTAAGTCTTAAGGTGATTCAGAGGGTGAGAATTAGTCTTAGGATGAGGTGGCTAGGTAAGGTGGCATAAGTGGTTTTTAATTAACTTAATTAAATATTTTAAATTAATTAAATGTGTGAGGGGTAAAATCATGGGTTAGGGAGGCTAATTATTATTATTGAAAAAGGGCTCAAGGGGGTTTCGACACATGGAGTTACGCATGTCTGTGACATAATTTTGGTGTCTACACAAGGATGGAAAGCAAATAAATGAAAAAAAATTATTTTAATTTCTTATTCAACTAGAAAAATATAGTGTAAGAATGCTCAGGTAGAAGAATTAAATATCAAAATAATTATTTTTGTTCAACCAAATGTCATGCAAATCCATAGAGGTTTTTAAAACATTAAGCAAGAATCTAATTTTTTTCATTTTTTCCCTCAAGAGAAACCATATGAATCACCTTCATAGGTCATGTTTTTTATTTCTTTTATCGAAATGTAGTCGTATGACTTGCCTAAAGACTCCTTTTTGGTAATATTCAATTTTTTTTTGGCTTTTTCCTGTCAATATATTTTGAACAGTATGGTGTTGTATAATTCCCAAAGGAGGTATAAAAAGTAAAATAAAGAATAATTTATTTTTCATTTGTTCATACCCAGCTGTATGACCTCCTTAAGATAGTATCCTAGTAGTTTTATGACTTTATTTGAAAAACTTAAATCGTACGATTATTGTACGACCATGGTATGTCTAGGGGAAAATGAAATATAGAGAGTAGAGAGAAGAGTTGTGTGTTTTTTTTTTAAAAAAATCATTCAAAATCCAAATCATACGGCTAGTGGAGAGCTAGACAAATAAAAAAATTATTTTAAAATTTGGCTTGGTCATATGCAAATGGTACAACCTAAGTGGAGTGGAGGAAGAAATTTAAAAAGTGGCAGATTTTTTTTATTTTGAATTGTATAGATTTGGCCAAAAAGAAATATAAAATTGACGAGGGTAGTTTTTTAATCCTTTTCACTCATAAATTGAAATTGCACGGCTACATGATGCCTTTGAAGAAAGAAGATTGCATTCCCTGGAGAAAGTTGAGGGTTGCTAAAATTTAAAAAAAAATTAATGAGATTTATTTTAAATTATGGAAATTTTAAAAAGCATGATGTAAATTATTTTCAGTATAAATTTGATAAAAATCATAATTCTTTTAGAAAATCTTAGAAATTCAATTTTTTGATAAAAATCAATTGGCAATTAATTTTTAATATTTTTGTCAAATCAAGAACAAGGAAAATATTTTAAAATTGAAAATGAAATTTTCATAATTTCTTTTTAATTTATTTTCATTTGATAGGAAAGTTTTTTAAACAAACAACACAAATAAATTTAACAAATACAATTAGAAGCGAAGAAATTGGTTATAGGAAAGTTAAATTTCATACAGGTAGCATTAAAAACATGCTGGAGTAATTTACACAAACAACTTGTGAGTATGAACTCCAATTGTGATTAAATAACTTATTTTGGATTTAAGTTATTTAATTTAGTCATTTTTTCAAATAAGAAGCTTTTTTTTTTAAATATTTTGAATTGTTAGTTTTCTTGTAAAATTTGATGTCTTCATCTCCTATTTTACAAATGATGACTCCAAGTGAAGACAAAGAAATAATGAAGTATAAATTTTAGGGTGTGACACGTCCTTCACCACTGGAGTCTAATGTTGGAAATATTACTAACAATGATCTATGTCACATTGACTTAGTTGAGTTTTGGGAAAGAATGAACATAGTACATAAGATGGATTTTGGTCACAATATTTGTGACATTGGATTTGCATAGGCAAAACCATTCCCAATGTGATTATAGTCTCCTAAGCTATTTTTAGTCATGGTAAATAATTATAACTCAGAGACAAGGGAGGTAAGAGATCTATAAGGGTACTTGGTAGTGAGTTTTGTTCTTGAGCAAATTAAAAATATTTTTTACCTTCAAGATCATGAATTTTTTGTGCATCTGACCCTTGAGTCCTCCCAAAGCTTTTGGTATGACAATAGTTTGATGTGTGATAAACAAGTTAATAATGCATGGTTGAGTAAGCCAAAACATTCCTCCACACATCTTCCCAAAAATCTCACAAGATCTAGTTTCAAAAATGAGATAAATGGCATGATTACATTGTTGCAAAATATAGTGGGAAATCAAATGACAAAGAACTTTCAGACATGGGTGTATAGATTCATTTGGATCATCCTAAAAATTAAGTAATATATTAATTGGGGGTAGTTGATCAGTGATGCCATTCCCAAGCATCTTATTAAGTTAAAATTCATGTCAAAATTCTATATGACTTCGTATCTCATTTACGTTGTAGTGAGTCAAAGATATTTTAATGGATTACATATAGTGGGTGATTTTAAGAAAGCAATGGTGTATGACTTATATCCCTAGCTAAAATTGAAGGAGAATGCTCGTCACTTCAGAAGGGTAAATGATTACTTTACTCATTTCATCATTTAGTTTTTTGAAAAGGAAATCTTCAACACAAGAATATCAGTTGTGTCCACTAAAAAGATACCATGATGGGGAACATGGTTCATACAGTTCCCAACCTTCAATTATTTGAGAATTATTGATTAGTAAGTTGCTCCTTATATGCTCCCATGATATGTCAATGATAAGTGGGCATTGATGGAATTAATGAGATAACTTATTGAAATACACAAGTTCCTAAAAATCTGATATAAAATAGGGATCAAATTTCTAATCTCAATTGATAAGTATACTTGCCCTTCACTAGTAAATGCTAAGACAATGGAACAATACATGTATCGCTATAACCTCAAGAAATTTGAAATCATTTTTTCATTTGACAATAAGGGCCTAATTGAGCACAATATTGGACCTTTGTATCAACATCTTACACATTTTGAAGACTACTGGATGGATTAAGATGATGAGAAAGAAGTGAGGATCAAAAACTATTCATGGTTTATTGTGAGACAAATAGTCAAATTTGGGATAATGAAAGTGCTAAAGCAGTTGGTGGATGATGAGGTCACATTAGACCCCATATTTGAAAAAAATTTCCATAAAAAAACCATTTCCTATAGTCCATTGGGATAAAAGACAAATCTACTTCTCCTAGAAGTAGAAAAAGAGTGGTACTTGATAAAACTCTTAGGTGGTTGAAGACCAAGGGAGTGGATGTTGTGAATGTTGATTTCCTTACACCTCCTAGGGAAGATGAATTTGGTAGCTTCTACAAGCAATAGGATGAAGCCAAAAAGATAGATGATGTAGGTCCTAGTGGAGAACCCTTGGTGATAGAAGAGGTGCATGACCCTGAAGCTATTCAACAAGACATTCAACCATGGAAGACTATCAAGCTTAAAGTAAAGAGGTTAGGTGAAAAAATTTATTCTTCTCCTAAAATTTCAATTCCCTAAGAGGCTCATGTTGATAGTTTCCCATTTTTGTATTAAATGGTAGAGAATATAACTCATCAATTATTGGATTTAGATGATACAATGTCCCCTGTGTCACCTATTTTCCCATTGTAAGAGGTTACTCATATCTCTTCATCTTCTCCCTCGAATCTTGAATTGTCTCTCCTCGCCTCTCCAATAATTTATTTTGATAAAATCAATACACAAGAATAAATAGAAACATCTTTCCAAGGTGATTCAATTGGAAAACATTACTTATTTAACTCTAGCTAGGCTTGTTCCACCAATCTCAACTTTTATCCCATTGTCTTCCTCAAGCATGACAACTTCAGATTGGTTATCCATAGTAGTGAAGAAAATAAGAAAAATTGTTAAATCTAAGGAGATAGATTTTGAAACGTTGACAATTCCTTTCTTGAAGAGGCCAAATAAAGTGAGAGTAATTTCATGAATAGTAATAGATGAAAATGGAGAAAAATATGCGAAAGTGGGCATTCTTGTGGTTGAAATGAATAAATCAAAATTCAAGATTGAAGAGTACCAAGTATCTAGGGTTCATTTGGCAAAATCAATGAGAGAAGGGATGAAAGGAGACATATAATTGGTAATTGGTACCATTTTTGAAATAATGGAGATAGGGCAATAAAGGATGAACTAAAATAAAAGGTAGAAATATTGAACTCAATGATATAGATATTGATTGGGCCAATTCAACCAGCTATCACTTCATCAAGTCTTCATGTTGAGACATTGGAAAAAGTAAGAGAGGTAGGCCAAATAGGCAATGAAGTGAAAGATTGGATTAAAAAGATTACTGATCAAGGAACCTCAATAATTCTCACCATGATAATAATGTTCATTGAAATTGATCACAATATGAACAACTAATGACAAAGGAAAGTGGATATGTTGAGGAAAAACAAAATTAGGAATAATTAATTCCTAGGTTGGTCAAATTCTCAAAATTTCCTTTTGATGAACTTATTGAAAAAGGGGTGATCAATAAGGAAGAAATCATCTATCATATTGAATTTATTTGTTATACTAAATTCAAAATTCAATCTCTTCAAGAGTGTCTTCATAAATTCAACAATGCAAGGTCGCTTGGAAGTGATGTGATGATATAAATTGACATTGAGGTCAAGAATTTGAATTGTCTTTTTGTCAATGACAAAGATAAATTTGGGAATCCAATCTCAATTGATAATATGATTGGATATTTCAAATAAAAAATTTAGGGCATTGTCAATCTCACATCTGCATTTGGTCATGATTAACTTCACCAATTATCCATATGTCAAGTGAATGTGGATAATTTGAGCATGAATATAAATAGTCTCGAAGGAAAGATTCATGAAATTAAAGAGTTAGACTACTCAATTGATATTGCCTTTAAGTAAACAGATGGACCAAATGAAGATTTGATCAGGGCATTTATCCAAAGGTTTGATGATTTCCTAAAATGGAAATAACTATCAATAAATTAGCAAGGAGAATGAAGAATTGTTTTCAGTGTTTTTGTATTTTCTTCTCTTATTTCTTTGCACCTAATTTGTATTATTGAGCTCATTTTCCGCTTATAAATGTATATTATCATTCTGAAAATTATCTTTGTAATTTTTCCAACTTGATTTTTCCAATTATGTAAATTGATGATGTGCTTTTTCAAGCAATGCAAAAATCTCAAATGTTTTTCTCAAGTGGTGTTAAATGCTAAAAATGGTTTTGCACCATTTCAAGTTGTAATTTCTTGTTGGTGTTTTTACAACTTTGTAAAAAGGCAAAATTGGTGGTTTTGCACCATAACCACCCATTTTATCCTATAAATATAATTTAATGCTTCGTTTTATGGGTTTAAAGTGGATAGAATTTGGGCAAAGCATTGTAAATAGAAATTAGACATTCTACTCTTCAAAAATCAATACAAAGAGATGTTCTTAAACTTTGTGTTAGTAATATCTTTTGAATTATGTCTTTTTCTTAATTTAACATATCTGATTTTCATTACCATTGTTAAAAATTTCAAAATTTTAAGAATAATAAATTATATTAAAAAAAATTATCTGGAGTTGTAATTTATCTTGCCAACACATGTGAAAATCTTGATGGTAATAGAGATAATTTATTATTATTTCTATTAGAAAATATAGAGGGCTATTCATTTTTGTTATGAGAGTTAAATAGTTCTCTGGTGTATGTTTCATATCCCTAAGGATATGATTATTTATTTTTAACCCATTGAATGAGAGATATTTTCTCCCTTTGAAAGTCAAATTTTCACTCAACATTTTTGTCTAGTCTCAGTTTCTAACTTAGCAAATTTATTGCCTAAAAATTATCCCTTCTCTCTCTCCCTCTCTGCATATTCCTTTCTAAAAACTCCTTTTTGTACTTTCAAGTTAAAAGTACTACCCCATGATTTACATTCATGTGTTTGTAAATATCTTTTGCTTTTTTATTTTGGTTTTCAATAAAGGCATCTCTCCCTACTAATAGGAGAGGGATTTTGTTCCCCATACTATTGACATGAAGTCATCAATTGGTTCTCCTAACAAATTTTCACACCAACAGTTTTTGGCACCCATAGTGGGGCATGTTTTTTCAACTTTCATGCCACCCATATATTATTGATCCATATGACTCTATCAAGTAAGTGTACAAAGTTGGGGGACAAAAAGAAGCCTACCCATGGACATGATTTTTTAGAAATTTTAAATTCTATAGATAATTTGGGATATCTACACTCCAAATTTGAAGATGGTGTAAAAACATGAAATGTAGAATTTCAAGTATAGTTTCCAAAACACTATTTTTTAAAAAAAATGGTTAAGTATAACTAGGTTAAACATCTAAAATTTGAAGAGGAACTCCTATTTTTTAGAAAAGTGCACCATTTTTTTATCAGCATTTAATATTATTTGAGACCCTTTGGGGAAAATTTACATAAAATATTATATCACGTCACCTATATTTTTTTGTATTTTTTCAATGAATACTTTTTTTTAATGAATTTTGTTAAGTAAATATATCCTTAAAAATGACAAAGAAATGGATAGCTATTTGTGAGACATGCCTAACTACCTCTAAAAATATCAATTTCTTTTTTTAATGTGTGTATAATTAGGCCTATTACATCACCATATAATTTATTTTTCACTTGGATCAATGAAAGACAAATTACATGAACATGTATAGGCATGTATGTTTGCAGCATGTAGTGGCCTAAAAAAGGCATAGTTAGAAATAAATATAGTTTAAAACCTTAAATTAGTCTAAAAATTATAAAAATAATATTTTTGGAAAGAGGACAACGTGCTCATCATGATGGTATTAAATTTTTGAATTTTCACATTGAAATTCTAGTGTATTTGACAATCAAAGTTAAAATTTGTTGTTTATTTTCATACCTTTCAAAACTCAGTTGTACATTGATAGTCCAAGCCTTTAGCTCAGGAATCCAAGCCATTCCTGAGCCAAAAATAATGTTAATTTAATTCAAATTAAAATACTATGATTACGTTAATAACACAATCACGTTACATATTCTCAACATTCTAAAACTTGAATAGGAGCCATTAGGTTGAGTAGTCTTAAGATCAAATATTGGTTTTAGATTAAGATAAATGTTTGAAACTACTATTCTTGTCAAAAATTGATAGCATTGAATGATAATTGGAGATTTTTTAACCTATGAATCAATTTATTGTTCCTTTGATCCCAATATGGTGTTCAATCAGGCTAATAGATACCAAATTGATATTAGATGGACATATTTCCTTAGATGGAGCTTGGTTGGCCCTAATTACGTATCAAACTAAATTATATACTTGGTTTTTTTATAAAATGGTGTGTAATTAGAGACCAAATTGACATCATATGAAAATAATTCCTTTTTCAGGGCTCATTTAACCCTGATTATGTATTAGATTGAAGTAAATATTCAATTAGTTTAATATGTTGTGTTATCAAAGCCCTAATTGATATTATATTGAAGGAATTCCTTACACAGGGACCAATTACTCTTATTTACAGACTATACTAAAAAATACTTGAAATTGGTTAAATATGATGTGCAATTAGGGAAAAATATTAACAATAGACATTAGATGGACATAATTCATTGCATGGGGTGAAAAATGCTTCGATTGATATTATAGGTGGATGTAGTTAATTAAATAGGACTTGGTTGTCCGCAATTGTGTATAGTATTGAAAAAATATCAATTGATTTAACATGGTGTAATTAGATCCCCAAATGGCATTCGATGGATGTAATTCCTTGTTTGGGGATTGATTGGCCCCAACTACATATCATATTGAACCTAAATACTCAATTGGTTCAATATGGTGTACAATTGGGGCTAATGGAACCCAATTTGAACATTATATGGATGAAATTACTTTCATGGGGCTTAGTTAGCCCTAATTATGTATAAGATAAAATCAAATCAACAAAACTAAATACTTGGTTAATTAAATATGTTATGTATTTAGGACCAACAGAGCCCCCTATTGATAGTAGAGCTTGTTTGGACTAAATTTCATAGATCATATTGAACCAAATATTATTTAATTTGAATTTAGTGCACAATCAAAATCCCAATTATTAGTAAAGATGGATGTAAATCTTTACAGAGGGTTCAATTGGTCCTGATTTCATATCAAATTTAATCAAACACTTAATTATTTTAATAAGGTGTGTAATAAGGGCCCTAATTAAAATTATGTTGACACAATTATTTGGGCAAGCCTTGATTAGCCCCAATTATGTATCATCTAGAACCAAATACTCAATTGGTTTACTATGGTATGAAATCAGGGCAAATCAATCCCTAATTTCTATTATCTATGAATTTAATTCCTTGCACATGGCTCCTTTGGACCGAATTGCATATCAAATTGAATAAATACTTATCATTTTAATATGGTGAGCACTTGGATCCCCAATTGATATCATATTGATGAAATTACTTATATTGAGGCTCAGTAAGCCCTTGGGATAAATTTATCCCTAATTAACATCATTTATATATAGTAATAAATAGGTTCATAAGGATGACTTTGGTTAAAATTGCATCAGTCATCACCACAATTAACTTCATAGGCTCAATATGTTATGATGTGGGGGATAATTGATCCCAAATTCACATTATTTACTCATAGATCTACATTCAAAGGGCTCAAATTTTCCCCAATAAACATCACAATTATACCTTATATACCCTAAAACATATACCCTAAGCCCTAATTCCTGAAGTTCATAATCCCTAAACTCTAAACCATAAATATAAACTCTTTAAACCTTGAACCAATCATTTTAACCCAAATTAACATCATTTAGACTAATAATTAAGTTAAAAATGCTCAGTTTGGCCTAAATCACATGACTAATTACCCCATTTTACTAATTCACTCAATCTACATGATGACATCCATGGTATAATGATAACCCAAAAACACATTCTATAGTCACAAATGGGTCCAAGTGATTCAAATTATCCTCAATTATCTTTGTGATTGACCCTGTGTACCCTAAACCATGTATATACATTAAAACCTAGAAGTCAAAAACCATAAACCCTAAACATTATACCCTAAATTGTAAACCATTTACTTTCCCTATTTACCAACTTCAATTTTATCCTAATTAACATCCTTTGTAGTAAGAATTTAGTTTGAACACATGGCATATCTAGTGATTAGACATTAATATAAAGGTCCTTAAACCTAAACCCTATGCCCTAATCCTTAATCCTTCAAACAAAAATTGTAATCCCTATGCCTTAATTCCCAATACATGACACAAACATACATTCCTTTCGATATAATTTATTTTATCATGAGATGTCATACAATGCACTTTTTAAACCTATGGCTAAAGCCTTTGGAGTACCAATCTAGTTATGCATGTGTTCAATAAATTGGGGATATTTTAAACCCATTCAACCTAATTAACCAAAGATGAGGAGAGTTAGGTTATTATTTTAATCAAAAAAATCATTTCAGGCTAATTTGAACCCCTTCAATAGCAAGATATGATTTAGGGAAAAATTAAAAGATCGATATTATATCATGAATTGATCCAAATAGTAAATTTGTGTAATTCCCTATGTGATATGGGCAAAATTGAGCCCCTAAATCAAATTTATGTCTCAATTGATTTTATAAAATATATGCAACATGTATATGTCATAATTGACCCTAGTTTTATCATAAATGCAAACATGAAGGTAATCAACTCATACATAGGTGTCACAAGTAGCTCAAATGTTCTTCAATTACTTTAGTGATTGGACCCCATATCTAATATCTTAAACCCTAAGTTACTGCATACCATTTAAATTTAACCATAAACCTTGTACCATTAACATTAAACCCTAACCCATAAGCCCTAAACCCCAATTAAATTATAAACCCTAAACCAATAAATTTATCCCCAATTAACATCCTTTATATCTATAGTAAGAATTAGGTTCACAGAGATGAACTTGGTTAAAATTGCATCACTCATTACCAAAGCTAACTTCATAGGCTTTATATGTGATGATGTGGGGGATAAATGATCCCAAATTCACATTTTATAATCATAGATATAGGTTTAAGGCTCCCAAATTTACCCTAATCTCCTACATGATTATATAAATATAACCTAAGCCCTAATCCTTAAATTTCCTAATCCCTAAACTCTAAAACATAAATATAAACTCTTTAAACCTTGAACTAATCATTTTATCCCAAATTAACATCATTTATAGACTAAGAATTAAGTTAATAGGGCTCAATTTGGCCTAAATCACATGACTGATTCTCCCATTTAACTAATTCACTCAATCTACATGATGACATCCAGGGTATAATGAGATCCCAAAAACACATTTTATTATTAATGATGATTTATTATTTTTTGGGGGTTCCAAGTGCTCAGAGCTTCTTTCTCCAAGTATTAGGAAAAGGAAAAAAATGACTTAAGAAGTAATATGGCATTTAATGCACTTTGGGAAACATATTGGTCAACCACTTAATAAATTGAAACTATAAGTGATATAGCATTTAAATCACTTTGGAAAACATGCTTGAAAACATTTTCATGCCATGTATGTCATAAATGCATATTACCTACTATTTTATCAAATGCACATATCATTTCAATTTATGGGGAGCCATTTCCCTTCCATCATAATGTCAATTCAAAACTATGGGATTTAATATAGGGAGTGATGCGAGTATCCATAAAGCTAATCCATTTTAAGGGAAAGCTCCTAGTAGTCATGCACCTTAACTTTGGACCTTAATTATAATCCCTAATCCCTAAGACATAAATTTTAATCCCTAATCCATAAACCCTATGCACTAATGACTTAATCCCTAATCTATAATCCCTTATCTATATTAATTATAATGTGATTGTGTTATTTAATAATGTGATCATGTTATTATTAGCATAGTCAACATTCATTCTTTATTTCCAATGTCCAACCCCAAATCTTATATCGACAATAACACAATCACGTTATTGTCGATATAAGCTTCTCAATGGGTTGGATGGGCTGGGACCTTACAGAAAACATAACATGATTGTATCATGTAATAACATGATCATGTTATTATTATTTTAGGAATAAGCTCACTTATCGATGACTATTTTTTAGCCAAAATCAAGACTCCTATCTCCACAAACATTCTTTACATACTTATACAAGATCTATTTACCTTTGTAATTGATCCCACCTTTGAAAATTTAACAATTGTCCCTTCTGATGGGTTTTGGATCACATTCAAAGAGGAAGAGGAAGTTGTTAAAGAACAAAAGACTAGAGGAATTAGAATATTTGAGAGATAAACACAAGCTAAAAATGCAAAAATTTCATGGTAAACAATGTAAAAACCCTAATCCTAATGAACCAAATGCCATAGATAATGAGCCAATTGATGATAATGAATTAAGCAATGATTAAATTGACTATAATCAATTGAATAGTGTTGAAATTGACCATAATGAAATGAAAATTAATGAAATTAAAATTAATGAATTAGTTAATGTTGGAAGTTCACATTCAAAGTTCCAAGTTTTTTATTTTGTTGATGATAATTCTATGTATGATGCTTCATGCCCCATGAATGAAGAAAAATTGATGGAAAAAAATAATGATGAAATTAACTATCAAGAAAATTTCATGAAAACATATAATAAATAAATTAACAATGAAGAATTTAATTTCATCCCACCTATAAATAATGGAAGTAATAATGGTTTTGAAACACCCTCTCAACAAATTCCACCATTACCAACACCTCCAAAAATTATGCATGGAAAAGACAAGTACTTAATTGAAGTCGATGAAAATATTTTAAAACTAATGCATAAAAAATGTCTGATTGCCATTCAAAAAGACTATCTCAACAAATTTGGGATACTTTATTTCATAATTTGGATTATGATAGTCAAAGATGTCAATCATTTATTTCATTGATAAAATTGATTAAGATGAGACCTATAATGTACACATTAGGACTAAGAACATCTAACATGGATGATGAAATTTTTGAAAATCTACATGATGAATATCATACTGTAGGCCTAAAATCATGCACCAAAGATTATAATTTTACCTAGAATATACTTACAACTTGTGTTTTAAGTGACAAAATAGGGAAAAAATGAATGGTTTCAAAAATAAGTCAAACACTTAATATAAATAGAAAAACAATAATGAAAGCAATTGAAAGATGTTAAAGACTTAATTAACCTAATACCAATGAGCTTTGGGAATTCTTCGATAGACTTCCATGAAAGGACAAGGATCTATCCAATACTCTCAAAGAGTTACTTGCTCAATTTTGGAAAGACAATACAAGAGTTTTTCCTAATGCAAGAGATGTTGTGAAAAGAAGAGTTAGTTCTCGTAACCATGAACCGCATCCAAAACATTTATTAGATATGACTCAAAGACAATTTCACTATAATTTTTTGGAAAAAATCCACAAATTTCTATTTTTCAAATATATTTTGAGATGGAAAAACCTTTTTATGTTAAAATAAATCACACACGCACCATTTGTCATAGACAACATGTTGAATTTTTAATACACTATGATGTTTTTCACCATATTCATTATACTTTGCATACTAACATTTTTTAGGAGTGTGGCATTGAATTGCCACCAAAATCAACTAGGGAATTTATTCTAATTATCTTCTATGAAAAACTGGATGGGTAATTATTTTACAATAAATCATATTTGAATGGAAATTTCAACATTTGTGTTGGATTGCCAAATTTAAAAAAATGTATCCATGAGGATATTACAAGTGCAATTTCAATCTTAATAATTATTTGGTTTAATAAAATATAAATCATTGAATTATCAATTAAAAGATGGCAAAGAATCTAAAAGGTACTATTTCTAAATTTTTAGTCAAATTTAGGGAGAAGATTATTTATGACTATACAAGTTGCACATACAGGGCTAGATGGTTGGATGAACATTTAAAGATATGCAAGGATACATTTCCACTTGGTTACATTATTTTAGTAGTTGATTTTGTAGATAATTACACATTCAAACCCCAAATACATATTCAATCATAGTATTATAACTCATCACAAGTTGCCATATTCATGCATATACATTCATGCATACACCAGATAGTATAGAGTAACAATGGAAAATATAAAGTGAGTACCATTTCCATATCAATGATGATAGATCACATTGTTCAAAGTATGTGTAAGGTTATTTTTATAAGTCCTATGAATAGTTGAGTTAGAGTAACATTACTTTCAATCAACATTACATTTGGTCAGATAATTGCACATTGTAATTCAAAAATGTATACATGTTTTATTGGTTGAGCAGGATGCACGTTACCACTAGTGTATAGCACATTTAGAGTTTCACCAAGGTTATCCAAGTAAAAGGGGAGCATGATGGTGTTTAAGCATGTGTAAAAAGAGCTGTTTCAAGGGAGGAGTTGAAATTTGAAGAGGGTGTTCATTTGATAGATGCAAAAACTATGGTTGAATGGTGTAATGAGAACATGTGTCATGGTGATCAACCAAATTCTAATATTTGTAGACATTTCTGGTTAGTGGAGGAAGAACACTTAGCAAAGTCTGAGTATTGTATGACTCTAACAAGTTCAAGTGACCTCCACTTATTTCGTAGCTCAAATGCAAGTTTTTGGACTGTTCATATGAGACACTTAGCATGTTTATGTTCTATATGTGTGGACTCTATTTGTAATGAGTGTCAGTCACAAAAGTGGGTGGATGATTAGAGTCCAAAACCTCTAACTCCAATCAACACATATCAGGTTCCAATAACATTGCAACATATAGGACTTTGACCATGTATCTGATTTAGTACAACCAGGTATCATATTTTTCATTATACACAATTTATTATCATTATTTAATATATCTTCATATTATCTCTAAAAAAAAATTGTGACATAGGGCATGTTTTTGCAGTAATTGTAGATGAGGATAATGAAGAAGGCACTGATTACTAATTGTGTCAATGTGTAGAGAGAAATAAAAAATTGACTTCCCCAATTATAGATGGAGAAAACATTAACTATCCCATTGGGTTAGTGGTAGTCACTGGATCTTGGTTTTAATACTATCCTATGAAATTATTAGATAAATGGTTGTTAGAAGAGTTTAAAATGCACATGAAGATACTGCACTATTCAAATTTGATTTTGCAATGAATATTCAATTACAAAAATATCATGGGAGGCCATTAAATAGAAAAATATGGAAAGTTAGAGAGTCAAATCATGAAGCTATTCTTGATACTATAAAGGTTAGATCAATTCCTAGTGGTTCATTGGATTGATATATAGAGGTGTGTTGAATAATTGACCTATTAGGTGATATTGAGTAATTGACCTATTAACCTATTAGGTGATATTGAGTAATTGACCTACTGACCTAAAAAGTGACTTTTTATGGATTCTCCATTTAGTATATGTGATTGCATTAGTTTCATGTTATCCTTGAAGTTCCTTGAGGCCATGAATATGTTGTAATTTGTGTAAGGTTACATGTGGATGAATGATTATAGGTGGTAACCAAGAAGTGATGATAGGTCACAATCAAGGAAGGGAGATTGGAGTGATTCCACTAGGTTGGTAAGTTGTGAGTCATCATGATATTAGTTTTGAACATGTTGAACCTATACAAACCTACAAATAAATGCATAAGATATATACCCATATACCTTGTTTTGCCTATGGTCTAGTCCAATAAGAAAGTAAATGGTTGTTTCTAATGGAGTATGACTTTGGTGTAGATAATAATATATATATTGAGAATGATATGTGGAAGGTTAATTTTGTTTTATACAAAATATAATGGTAAATAATTAACATACAGTCCAAAAAAATAAAGAAATCCTGTCTATACCTTGTTTTGAGTTAACAGTCACATTGCAAAGGGAAGTAAGAGTTGTTTCTTAATCTTGTCAAGTATTTCATTGAATATATATGGACTTGGAATATGGTCCCATCATAAAAGGAGGTTTTTTAACTATTATAATATGCATGAGATATTTGAAATTAAACTAATACTCCATGTTGTTGTCATAGGCCTTGTTGTGCCTTGTTGTGCCTTGTTGTGCCCTATATGTGGAATTGAATGTTGAAGTGTGTTTGATCACTTTTAATAGTTTAATTCATGTGTTATTTGACCATGTAAGAAAATCTATGATGAAATATTGACTCGTTGGTATCTATATCAAGTTTTGATAAGTTTAAAACTTAAGAGGATTGCCTTGTGAGAATATAGTGAAAGAGAGAGGACGTTTGTGAATGGGATCTATGAAATGAGTTAGAGAATAAATTTGAGAGGTTTTAAGAGGTCTAATGACACCAATAAGTGTCTCCAAAGTGTACAAGAAGTAGGTACAAAGAGAAAAAATTGATTAAGCCTAAGTGATAAGAGCATCATTAGTCATTTCCACTACACACAATGAAATAAACACATTAATTTAAAAAAATATGGAAGATCCAATATTTATAGCATTGAAAATAATAATTTTTTAATCCTCATTTGTGCACATACAATATTACATATGAGATCTGATAGATAATAATTTGGAAGATCAAAATAACACTATACAATAACACACAATGAAATACAAATTAAATATAAATTAGATAGATTGCCATAATAGGCATACAATATAGGCACATACATCTCCAATATCAATAATACATAGATTTCATGATAGGCATATAAAAAATTACATCTACCAACATAGTATCTAATGGTTGCTGAATGTCATATGTGCATATACAATGCCAAAAATGCAACAATTACCATATAGGCATATTAAAAAGTACATATCATGTGTAAGACATCCTATTCATTAAATAGCCTCCCTCTCTTTGCCTTCCTCAAAGAATAATCTCCTTGGGATTCCATGCTAGTAGATAGAGACCCCTCTAATGCCTTTAATTTCTCCAAGATATGACTATGGGTCCTATGCTCATAGCTAGCTTGCAGTTGAGCCTATTTAAATACAATAGTTATTACAAAATTAACATAAAATAAATTCAAATAATTGTTAATAAATTAATTATAAACTATAATAAAAAATAATTTAAACATGTGCATTTACTGTAAGCTCACAATCCTACCCAATATATATTTCATGCTCAATCAAGTCAATGGCAAGCTCAGCTATCTGAATAGGTATCTTAAATATAGGAGAAACATGAGAATTTGCCCCAATTGCCATCTGATTGGGAATATCAGCTGTCATAGGACAACCCTTCATACACCATACATTTACACAATTTATATTTGCCCCAAGTATATGTACTAAAATTATTAAAACAAGTCTATTTTTACAATTCAAAATTATAATAACTTTATATATATATATATATATATATATATATATATATATATATATATATATATATATTAGTGCTTGTGCAAATTACATTATAATAGCAATGCCTATGTCTATCTCATCTCATAAAGATGGAGGAGTGTCTACTGCAGCCATCAAAAATTCATGTAAATAAGGTCTCACTTAGTTTTATATAAATTACATCAAATAGTACATATGGAAACCAAAATGATCAATGAAATCACTTGTATATAAAATATCTATCTATATAAGTACATGAATGCAATGACACATTACATGAAAGAATAAGACAAGCATGTACATGAAAATACACTTAAATATATGAATTGATAAGCTATCTATTGAAGTGTTAGAGCAACAACCTTGTACCAAAACCAAAATTAGAAGATTAAAGTGAAAGGGAATAAATATTTTACAAGTTTACTTTTTTCATTCACAAATATAAATTTACTTGGATCAAGATCTTCAATTTATACTATATTACATGTTTGACTATATTGGTTATTTATTTATTACTTGTATAAAAATAGGGTTTTGACTTAGGTAGGAACCTCGTAACTACTTCCTTTTGGATGAATTGTTAAGATTAGTAGAGTATTTAGGGATATTTTAAATTGTGTTTTAAAGGTGCCTACATTTGATGGAGTAGAGTGATGAAGTATTATTGGATTCAGAGGATTATAGATAAATTAATGACAAATGAGTTGGCCACACTATATATAATGTGGATACTCTAGATTTTATAGGTGGGGGTTGTTGTCCCATCAATTAGATTCCTTTGAAACCTATTCACCAACTAGGATGTGCAATAAAACAATTTAATTTTCCCATGAGTCCCTTGAGAGTGGACTATCACTTTCAAGGTTGTGATTAAGATACTAGGCTTGTTAGCTAAAGGCAAGGTTAAGGAATTGATATAATATTGTGATATAGGTAAGGTTGTTAATTGGGTGTAATACTTTGGTGATGTCGATGCACATAACATAGGTTTTAAGTATGGGGTAATACTAGTGGGGGTGGAGTGGTTAATTATCTTGACCCTCTAAAATGATACTATAGGGATATTTTCTTCCCATTTTGTGGGAGACAAAGGGACATATTTCCTTTGCTATATATGGGAACCTATTGTTAGGATTATTGAGGAGAGAAGATGGAAATTTTATGGGTCTAAGAGATGTTAGCATATGCTTATAGGGATATATATCAGATCATGAGGTTTATGGATATGTTTATCAACCACCCTACACTCATCATGGGATAGTTTTAAGAGCACATGACCCCTTACTAGTGAGGGTTAGAGATTGGGATAGTGGCGATCATTAGGGATTTTAGTTGGATAGATATACCACCATTGAGAGAATTTTCATGAGTGGTGGACACACTAACAATGATATATTTGTTAGCTCTACTATATTAGGGTATTTTAGGATAGTTTGTGAATGAGGTGGACACTCTATTACAATCATGAGAAAAATTAGGAGAGTAATAATTGGAGGACTACGTTTAGAAAAATATCCTATGTAGGTTATAATTATGGTAGGATGCCAACATTATGTACAACCACCACCATAACATGTAGATACCTAGATGTAGAAACAAGCATAGGATAGATGATAAATAGATGAAGTTTAAGGGGAAATAAGGGAGAGCATACACTTGTTATAAAGGAACAACTAGGATAGGAGGAGAATGATAAGATGAGGTTCAATTAATAATTATACCTAGACTAACATGAAGTTACCCAAGTAAAGTAGTGAGTTGGTTTATTTTTAGTTACTTTATATGTTACTTTCTAATTTATTGTTTATTTATGTGACTAGAGATGTAATGTCTTCTCTTGTTCTATGGTTTTAGAGTGAATCACTTAGTGGTGGAGCATGATCAAAGAAACTTTGGTTAGGATTTTTAAGGTGACGATTATTTGATCCTCGATAATATTTTGGTGGATGTAGTTCTCCATGTGTGAATAAGAAAGCAAACATATGTTTTTCTCCCTACTTATCATACATATGTGGAGTTCCCTCATAATAAGAGAGAGTTAGTTGTCCTAGAGGAAAATATGGTTGGTTTAGAGTCTCAGGTGAAGACTCTTAATGATATTGTTAAGGCTAGGGGAGGTTAGGCTCCATCTAGCCAAAAAATAATGGGAGGTGCATCACCCACATAGGTATAAGCAAGAGACAAAAAGTAGAGAAATTGTATCCCACATCACTCATCAACATTTAGACATTAAGAGTATGAGTAGGAGTAGGATCCCTAGGCACAACCTCTAGATGGGGACAAATATCTCCAATAGGACCTTAGGGTCACACCATTGTATCTATTTTATGAAATAAGATAAAATCATTCCATGAGTGTGATTATGAACATAATGTTTAGCAAGAGAGATATACCAATATATTACATGGAATATCATCCACTAGGGGATCTCATGATAATGGTGACACATATCAAATCTTGGATGGAATTACTTGAAAACTAAATAAAGTGAAAAGGGTCTTAAATTAAATGGATGAATCTTTGTTAAGGAAGATGATGTTTGTCTAATAGGTATGAAAAGGTTCTTTGGGATAAAATATTTTTTAATAAATAGTATGGACATGCTATTTATTTTACAACTTTTAGATGAAGCATCCTTTTGTTGGGACTATCAATATATTATTGTGAATTTAGATATGCCCATAGTCACTTGGGTGACATTCAAGGAGAGACAACACTACTTGTTGGATATCTACTTAAATGATAAAGTAAATGCATTCCATAACCTCTATAAAAATTCCATTATTGAAAAGGAATATAATTCATGTTTTTTAACCTTGCTTTAGTACATGGGATATATATAGGATAAGACAATGAAATGCAGTATGTATTTTAGGATAATTTTGGTTGTCATTGGGAATAAGGTATAGAACTTTGAACACAATACACTAGTGTAAGAACATTGTAGTATGTTACTCCCAAGGAAGTATGGTCCAACATAAGACCATTCATGACTTTTATGTTTTTAGTTTTGTTATTTTTGCATTAATTCTTGAGAAGAGAAGTTATAAATTAGATGCGAATAATAAAACATATATGTAAATAATTGTATCCATAACAAATGAAAAGAGAAAAACATATATGTAAATAATTTTTACCTCTATATAACTAAATGGTGTCATCCTAATAGAGGTAGATGTAGTCGTGGATGGCCCAATAGTTGGATCCAAATATGAAAATAATGGTTGGGACAAATTTAATGTTGTAAATTTCAGTTGTGATGATGAAGGAATCGTCACCTCTTGGGACATTAAAAATGATATATATTTTATATTAAATTTCTATGTAAATTAATTTTTGTCTAAGAAATTAAATTTTCAAATATAACTTAAAATTAACATGACATTTATATAAAATATACTTGCATCTATGTGGTGACTGATATTTGCACACCAAATGTGTGTGCCAAAAACTCATCACTCATAAAAATACGATCTAAACCATCTAAACCACCAATACCATCATCATTAAAAGCTCCCATGAACATATCTTCACATGAACTACAAGGGTGGGGTCAATTTCAAGTAGCCTATAGTGTATCTATAGCATCACTCTGTGAAATCCTACTTGTATTCTAAATGAGTGTATTAGTGAGTGACCTAAGAGCATGGAGAGTGTCTATCTCCATGACTTAATGAACCATGGAAGGGATCTCAGGCTCAAGAGGATTTTGGATATAGATCCATGTAGGTTGATTAGGCACATGATGTGAACCTATCCAATCCTATGAAAATCCTTTTTCTTAGCCTTGAAACTCACTAAAATCAAAATAATTGGGAATCTGGTTGAGGACAAACTCATAGTAAAGTTTTTTCAAAAAATATAATGGGACCTCGTGGTTGTTACATGGTGGATAGTCAAATACTATCCATCATCTATCCAAAAAATTAGATGTTATTAAGTTATGTATATAAATGATGGATAAGAAAATGTTTAGCAGTTATAGGAAATGGGGCATTAATGGTTGGGTTGATGAATAGGGCCCAAATGTTGGTTTTTGAAATATCCAAATTCTTAACTTGAAGGGCTAACAACTGGTCAACATAATATGACCTATAATTAATCCCTAAATTATTTTATTCAATTAATTTAAATCATTATAGAGTCAATTTTACTTAATAAGGTTTATAGGGAATCAACTAGATGGCTGCAGTGGGGGTTAGTCGAACTAGGATCCCTCATTTTGTCAATTAACTCTTCAATTTCAAGTTTGTTTTCTAAAATGTTATCAATCAAAAACTATTGACTTTTAGGGGTATTTTGGGGAGATTTAGGAAGTTTAGGTGGAGGAATAGGAGGAAAAATAGGGTTTTGTGGAGGGTTAAGAGGAGGAGCAACCAGAGGGTTCTGTGGAGGGTTGGGAGGGTTAGCAGGATAGGTTGTTAAAAAAACAAATTATAATTAAAAAACTAGGCTAAAAAATTAAAATTATGAAAAATTAGGGTTAAATAGGGAATACTTTGATCACCTAACTATCCTACATAGTGACATCATTGACTAGCAGGTTTGTGGGGTGAATCTAGCAGCTTGGTACTCTCTGAGGTCTTCTAAGCAGAATGCAATCATAGAAGCAAGGGGATAGACAGGGAACTCGAATGAAAAATGATTATTTTTGTGCTCAAGTTTCCTTTTTTTATATACATAGGTAACATGATCATGTTATTAATGTGATCATATTATTATAAATGTCAATAATGTGATCACATTAATAACGTGATTATGTTATATAATAACATGATCACATTATGGCTCAGTAATCATGAGCCTAGATTTAAATAATATGATCATGTTAATTAAATAACATGATCACATTATTAATTAATATGATCATGTTATGGGTAATATCCATGAAAATTTCCCCCAACTCTGTGCACTTACCCTGCCATCATCTCAAGGACCACTCCAATAGTCTGGGTTAGACTTGGAACAACCTAATCAGTTAGATATTATGTTAAACCTCAAAAAAATCTTTTAGGATTTTGATGAAATATATATAAATAGGTTTCAAGTTATCCTATCCATCATAAATCAAGAGTTATAATGTGTCAAAAGAGCAAAAAAAATCCATGCATGAAGAAAATCTCATAGATTTCATCTAGCAACCTAGAATCAGTAAACTCACATATAACCATTTCAAGCCTTCAAATCCAAATCATCAACCTAGTTGCAATTGGGATGAAGCTTTAGAGGAAGATATAGATTCAAGTTTTTGATTATTTACTTTTGACAATAGAACAAGCAACACTCAATTTAATATTTTTAGGGAAGAACTATATATATAAATAACATGTTCTTCCATTGCCTAGAATTTTTTTGAGATTGATTCAAGAAGATAAGTGAGGAGACAGACACAAATAAAAATTCATATAAATAATCAAAGACTTTATACAACTAAAATTTCTTCTCATGAAAATTTAGGCACCTCAAGATCCATTTCTATAAACTAATCTCAAATGGATAATGCAAACTCAAGAGGATATTTCATCAAATTTGAAAACTTTTGCTTGGGATAATAGGATGAGTTCAACACATTTTCATAAAGTAGTTAGAATCTTGGAAGAAGAATAAAATCAAGTAGTTTTAGCACATAGAGTAGAATCATTAGCTACACAAAGAATAAAACAATAAGGCCAACTTAGAGAGATCTTCAACTTCAACTTCTACCTCAACACCATTAATTTTATTCCAAACTATCAAAAAAAGATTCACTAGAGCTAGTAAGTCAAAAGGTGAAGTTGACCCTTTTTATCAGTTACAAGAACATTATAGCTTTAAGTTGAGCCCTAAACATAAAAAATAAGTAAAAAACATCTAGTCTTCCCTTGACTTCTAATAAAAATAAATGACCCAAAGGAGAAACTTTGATAAATAAAGAATCGTTATTCCACTACAAGCAATTTTTCAAACTGTGGCATCACCTTGGGGAAATGTTATTGGTCCATTGGCTCTAGGACAATTACTTGACCTTCAAAAGGGGTCAAGAAATAACTTTCCAAATTTTCATGGAGATGGAAAACAACATCTAGATGAATACCTTATAGCCTTCAATGTTGCATGTGGAATTTTAGGCATAGAGAATGAAGATGTTGCCATCAGGTTATTCATCAAAATGCTACATGATTGGGCTACAGATTGGTTTCACCATCTCACTCTAAGATCCATTACTAACTATAATACCATGAAGATTAAATTTGAGAACAAATTTAAAATAGCCAAAGATGCCCATGCTTTTATTTCTTAGCTTACACAAATAAAAAAAGAGGTTTATGAACCTATGAGAGAGTTTGTTGCTAAATTCAATAGGTTGCTAAATAAGATACCAACTATTATGTGACCTACAAAAAAATGCTTTTTTATTAACTTTGAGTTATCTAAAGTAAGTTATCGATTGAGGAGAGCTAGGGTAGTAGATTTGGAAGCAACCCAAAAAATTTCTCTTGATGTCAAATACAACATTATAATGTCTAGAAAACTTTAAAAAGAGCCTTTAAAGGATAAGGCTCAGATTTTAGGACAATCTTCAATAGAGAAACTCTTGAAAAAAATGGATAATGATATAACATCCCTCAAAAATCAAATACCTCAGAATACCATTACAACTCCATACCAAGATATTCCAAGGAGGAACACATTCCTTTTCAAAGAGATCATCCTAGACTACAAGCTCCTCTCCCAAAACGTACACTTAAGGTCCATCCTCAGTAAAACACTAATGCACCTATGAATGCAGTCTTGGAAATTGAAAAATATTTGGATATGAAGAATTTGAAAAATTAAATGAATTAGAAAATACAAAACTTCAAGAATGTGAAATTAAAGAACCTGGTGGCAACTCCATAAACATGTTTTAAGAATATAATTCAGATGAAGATGACTTTGAAGAGAATTTTAGGGATATGAATAGTCAATCCTTTATAGTTTTCACTAGAGTTTAGAATTAGAAAAATCCATCTAGTGATTCACAAGATGAAACTCCAAATGTTATCCTCCCACAAGGAACCACCCCACCAGTACAAACAAAAGGAAATCAACCACTAATAGGTAGTTCATCCAATGTCACTATTTCTCAACTTGTTGAGACCCCTTCTAGTTATTTGCCTACTTTTCACATAATTTATCGTGTCAATAAAATCAAGATTTAGATGTCACAATATGATTACTTGAGAACATATCCAGTGTAGTTGGATAGGTTAATTGATTTCATCAAAGGTAAAAATATAAATGTTTAAAAGGCCAATTTCAAATGAATCCTAACTAACCCTGTTGTTTCCAATCAAGTGAAATCGATGGATGTAACCAATTCTAAATCTAATAAAGTTGACCTATTTTACATTTCCAAATTCCTCAAGAGATGCAAAGTCAATAATTGTATCATCGACATAGGAGCCTCTAACAATGTCATGTCCACCAAATTTGCTCATGCTCTTGGCCTAACATGTACTAAAACCTTTGGGCATTGTTATTTTATCGAGGTGAAACAAATTTCACTCATTGGATAGATTAAGGATGCACAAGTGGCTTTGGCATCTTTTCCCCAAAAGCAAATCAAAATCAATATTTTGGTTGCATATATTTCAACAGCTTATGGCATTCTTTTGGGTATAAATTTTTGTAAAGAATTGGGAGGTGAAATCCAACTGGATTTATCACATGATATGATTTTGGTCAAAGGATTCAAAAAATTTCTGGAAACTGAATTGAAAAAAAAGTACATAGTGAAAAGATTTGATGATCCTAGAGTAGATATTTTGTATGAAGATGCAGGAATTGGTAACTATCTTCTGATGATAGAGAATGATATTGAGTCACTATAAATCATTCAATCAAATCCAAATGATGTTTAGATGATGGAGTTTGGTGGTATTTGTTCATCAATAGGCTCATGTATATGAGTAATCTTGATATTTCCATTTAAGTAAATTTTTAATTTTTACTATAAGTTATAGTTTGACTGTACCAATAATAGAGCTGAATGTGAAGCACTTTTATAGGGATTACAGGTAGTAGAAGAGATGGGAATCAATAATTTAAAAGTTTTGGGTAACATTGAACTCATTCTAAAGTAGCTAAAAGGTTAAAACCAAGTTAAAAATTATCATCTAAGGTATTAGAGGAATAGAGTCTGGGATAACATTGAGATCCTTGATGCTTTCTCTATCAATAAAATTATTTGAGAAACTAACTCTAAAGCTGATGCTTTGGTGGTATCAACTTCTTTGATGATTCCCCATGTAGATATTGGTACAAAAAAATATATAGTTGAACTAATCTACAAATTGAGTATCGCATAAAATGCAGATAATTGGTAAGTTTTCAATGATGATTACCAAATTATCTCTTTCCTTAAGAAACTAGACATATTTATAAATTTATACTTTAAAGGTAATGATTCTTTATATAGAGAATCTTCAGTTCATATGTAGAAAGAGGGAATCATGGATGAACATGATGAAGAAGGTGTTATCAAGTTGAAAGCAAATAAAATTCCTAAAGGCCTAGTCTCTTTAGAATAATTTTTTGATGATCACGATATATTTGTAAAGACTAAAATGCGAAAAGAAAATCTTGATTCTATCGACTATGAAAAAGTAAAAATTGGTTCATAGGAACATCTTAGGTTCATCAATATTGGAAAATGTTGCTCACTTAAAGAAAAATGGAATTTGTTTAGCCTTATCCATAAGTATATTGATATACTCATGTATTCATACACAAATCTTAAGTATTCTCATCCCAAAGAGATGCAACATATGGTTCCTCTAAAGCCTAATGTAAAACCTTTTAGACAAAAACTGAGACAATATAATCCTAAAATCACATGAACTATTCTTACAGAAGTGTAAAATATGATTGATGATTGCATTATTTTTCCTATACACCATTCAAATTGGGTAGCTAAATAGTACAAATTCATAAGAAGAATGGTGAGATCAAAATCTATGTCAATTTCAAGAACCTCAACCAAGTGTCCCTCAAAAATATTTATCCACTACCAATTATGGATCAAGTTTTTCAAGTAGTAACAGGCACTGATATGCTTTTGATGCTTGATGCTTTTTCAAGATACAACTAAATTGAGGTTAATAAGGAAGATCAACATAAAATGGATTTCAAAACACCTTAGGGTACTTTTGTATATAGGGGAATGCCATTCATATTTATTAATGAAAGAGCTAATTTTCAAAGGGAAATGGATTTGATTTTCATAGAATTAAAGAATGAAATAATTGTAGTGTATCTCAATGACTTGATAGTTTTCTTGAAAAAGTGAGAAGATCACTATGCACATTTAGAGAGTCCTTGAAAAGTATCATTTACATGAAATTTATCTTAACCCTAAGAAATATATCTTTGGAGTGACTGAATGTAAAATCATAAGTCATATTATTTTGAAAGAAGGAATAAGATTTGATCCAAAAAAGGGTTGGGCCATTCAAAAACTTTCCCTACTAACCAATAAACTAGGAGTGCATTCCTTCTTGATAAAGTGAAATTTTTGAGAAGATTCATTCCTAATTATGTTCAACTCACTAGACATGTTGTAAACATGATGAAAGGAAAACCTTCTTGCAAGTGGAACAATGAAGGTAAAGAAACATTATAAAAGATAAAGACTACTATTGCTCATGCGCTGACATTGGTTTGTCCTGATTTTAATAAAGAATTCATTATTTATTGTTACACTTCAGAACATACACTCTCAACAATATTGATTCAAAAAATAATGAGGGTATCGAATCCCCAATTTCCTTCATGAGTTGTAATCTCAAAGATTATGAATTGAAATATTCTCTTAAAGAAAAGCATGCATATGTAGTCATGAAATTAGTCAAGCAATTCAGGTATTACATATTATATTTGCATTCTATGGTGATGGTACCAAGGGTAGCAATCAAATCCATTTTAACTCAATAAGAACCTAGTTTTAAATGAAGAAATTGGATAACTAAATTTTAATAATATGATCTAAAAATAAAACCTACAAAACTAGTTCTAGGAAAAGGACTATGCCAATTAATGGCATTACATAGAGATATTCAATCAAGGTCTTCAAAAGTTTCATATGAACAAAATGATCAAGAATTTCCTTTGGTATTGTTTATTGATTCTACTAATGAATGGTTTTTTGGCATTGATTTATACCTGACATACAGATAATTTCCTTCACATTTCAGTACTAAATAATGTAAAATGGTCAAATTACAAGCTAATTAGTATGTCATATGGGATGGCACTCTTTTCAAGAAAAACATTGATGTATTTTTATTAACGTATTTTGATAAGGAATAGAGGAAAAAATTATTATAAGATTTTCATGATTAGGTTTATGGAGGACACTTTTTTGTGAGGGTAATAGCATATAAAATTCTCAAATCCCATTATTATTGGTTGAATCTTATCAAAGATTCATATGAATGGGTGAGAGAGTGTAAGGCATGTCAGTAATTTATAGGCAAACCCAGGTTAACAACACTTCCTCTTTAATCAATAATAGTTGAAATTTTTCAGCAATGGGGAGTGGATTTACTTGGGACATTTAAACCTTATTAAAGTGTAGGTCATACTCACATTCTCACAACAACAGATTACTTTATTAAGTGGGTAGAAGTGATTCCTATCAAGCATATAACTTTATAAGTCATTTGTAAATTCATCAAGAAAAATATTTTGGTAGGATATGGAATCCCATATAAAATTATTACAGATAATGCCTCTAACTTTTATTCTTTAGATATGATTGTATTTTGTTATGATTACAACATTTCTTTGTCTCATTCATCAAACTATCATCCATAAGGTAGTGGTCAGGCTGAGTCGAGTAATAAAAATCCATTCATAATTATGCATAAGGTAGTAGATGAGAATTAGAAAAAATGGCATAAAAAAGTATATGATGATCTTTGGGTAGATTGTATAGCTTCAAAAAAATCTATTGGTATGTCTCCGTTCTAGTTACTATATGGAATATATGTTGCAATTCCCATTACTCTTGAGTTACCTTCCCTACAATTATTTAGAGCAGTTGAGAATCCAAATTTTGAAATCTCACAAGATAAAATAATATTCTACCTATAGCAACTGGAAGAAAAAAGGATATAGGTGGTTGACAGGATCATAGAAAATCAGGTTCATGTTAAAGTTATCTTTGATAAAAAGGTAAAGAAAAGAGAATTCCAAGAAGGAGATCCAATCATAGAGAATTGAAAGGGAGTCTTGGGAAGTTTGATTTGCTTTGAATAGTTCCATTCAAGATCAGGCACTTTTATGGTAATAATACATTTTACCTAGTATATCGTGATGAAACTCATCTACCATTGCCCTTCAGTGGGAAATATTTAAAACACTATTTCCAATAAGAACTAGGTGGCCCTCTTTTGTACATATGTAAATACAATTTTGGTTGTGTTTATTTCCTAGTCTTTCTTTTTGGCTTGTGTTGTTGTGTTCTTTCTTTTCCCATTTTCCCCCCTATTTGTTGACTCATTCTATTGAGGGTTTCTAGCTCAAATAATCCCTATTGTTTTTCCTAATCAAGCTGATCAATAAATCCTTAGCTAGATAAGTTACTGCTACATAAATATTTATGTTCACCTATAAGCATATATCATTTCAAATGATGGGTCACCTTCAAAATGAATCATTTTATAGATGTTAGTTTGCATAAGTGAGAACATCATAGTCACTTAGCCTAATCTTGGTTAAGCTAGTATTCAAGAGATAATCACAAAGAATATAAAAGACACTTTTCTCTTTTCACATTTTAGTTTGTGTAAAAATACATAACTAAAATGTCCTCACAGACACTATCATTTTAGATATGTGAAAGCACCTGTTAGGTTGAGTACCTAACCCTCACATACATTGTCTTTTAACATGTGAAAGCTTTTTGATGGCTTGAGGATCCATCCCTTTATTGAAGATCAAATATTTTTCAAATCTATCAAAGTTACTGTTGAAAACTTCATTGCCCAATGGATAAAATGTCGGTCAATAAAACCAAAGAATTCAAGTTCTTTTCATTCCTTACAGTTTGAAATCCTAGTTGGAGCGAGATATTGTCATAGTTTTTGAAAAATGGATAAAAACTAGTGGAAATTCAATTTTTAATAAATGGCTAAAATTTTTGAACTAAACCCGAAACTGTCAAAATTTAAAAAAAACAAAAAATTTAATTAATTAATTAAAATCATACATCCAAATTGCTTTTTACCTTGAATTGTTTCAAATTGCATTTGAGCTTCCCATGAAAAAAATCCATTAACATTTCCTGTAATTTGCAAAAACCATTTAATTTTTTATAATTTGTGCAAATACACGTTATTTTTCTAAAAGTTGTGCAAATTACAATTTTTTTCTCACTCAGTACAAATTACAAAATTAATTTTGTGTTCTATGCAAATTGTAAATTTGTTTTCAGTTTCTGTGTATTTACAAAATATTTTGCTTTTATGCAATTTGTAAAATATTTTTCATCTTTCGTGTAATTTTTAAATTTATTTTGGGCTTTCATGTAAATTACAAATTTGTTTTGGTTTTCTATGCAAATTTTAAAATCGATTAAAACTTCGTGTAAATTGCAAAATATTTTTGAGTCTTCCTTTTCTACGCAATTCCAAATTCTATTTTCACAAGTCATGTAAATGCAAATCATGCTTCCCTAGATCGTGCAAATGAAAATTGCATTTTCTTAAGCCATGTAAATGGAAACTTCTACATTGCAATTGCATTTTTCAATGGTGCAAATTTTCATTGTAAATTGAAGTCTCTTTTTCCAACTTGCATGCAAACTCATTTAATTTTTCTAATATTCATGCAAATACAGTTATTTTCTTGAATAATGTTAAAAGAAGTTTGTTTTCTCTTCTAAAATATCTTTTTAACTTGTATGTTCAAATATATCAATTTTTAGCAACTAAAAATTGAATTTCCAATTGTGTTTTAGCAGTCATTTACTGAGAGAAATATTTTTAGGCTCACATACGGGAAATAAATAAATGAAAAGAAGTTATTTTAATTTCTTCAACTAGAAAAAGATATTGTAAGAGCACTTAGGAGTAAGAAGTAAATATCTGAATAAGCATTTTCATTTAGCCAATGGTCGTGCAAATCCATAGAGGTTTTGTAAATATTAAGCAAGAATCAGAATTTTTTCATTTTTTTTAAAGTGCAACCATACGACTCACTTGCAGAGGTCAAGTTTATAATTTATTTTAGCCAAATTCCAGTCGTATGACTTGGTTAAAGACTCCTTTTTGGTTATTTTCAATTCTTTTTGGATTTTTACATGTCAATAAATTTTGAACCATATCACACCATACAATGCCCAAGGGAGGTATAAAAAAATAAAAGGAAGCATAATTTTTTTTTCATCTACTCATGACCAATCATATGACCTCTTTAAGATAGTATTCAAGTAGTTTTAGACTTTATTGGGATTCTTTTCAGTTAAACTTTGAATCATATGATTGTCATATGACCATTGTATTCCTAGGGAAAAATAAATATATAGAGCAGAGAGCAGAGTTTTGTGTTTTAAAAAAAATCTTTCATTCAAAATCCAAATCGTATGGCTAGTGGAGAGCTAGATAAATAAAAATATATATTTTAACATATTGGCTTGGTCATATGCAAATGGTAGAGCCTAGACAGAGTGGAGGATTAAATTGAAAAAGTGGTAAAAAAATTTATTTCATTTTTATTTTAATTATACAGATTTGGCCAATAAGAAATATAAAATTGATGAGGGTAGATTTTTTATCATTTTCATTCACAAATTGAAAATTACACATCTACATGACGCCCTTGAAGAAAGAAGACTAGATTCATTGGAGACAGTTAAGGGTTGCTAAAATAAAAAATATTTTTTTACAATATTTTTTTTTAAATTGCATAAATTTAAAAAAATATAGAGTAAATTATTTTCATTGGAAATTTGATAAAAGCCATATTTCTTTTGGTAAATCTCAAAATTTTAAGTTTTTGGTAAAAATCAGTTGGCAGTTGATTTTTAATATTTTTATCAAAACGAAAATAGGAGAAATATTTTAAAATTAAAAATAAAATTTTCATAATTTATTTCCATTTGCCAAGCAAGTTTACTAAATAAGCAACACAAATAAATTGAATAGGTATAGTTGCAAGCAAGGGATTTGGTCAGAGGAAAGTTAAATTTCACACAAGTAGCATTAAACACATGTTGAAGCAATTTAAACAAATAAGTTGTAAGTATGAACTCCCATTATGATTAAATAACTTATTATGTAAAAGTTGATGTCTTCATCTCCTACTCTAGAAAATGCAATTCTGAGTAAAGACAAATAAATTATGAAATATAAAATTTAGGTCATGACACCTCCTTTGCCATTGGATTCTAATGTTGAAAATATTGATAACACTAATCTAGGTCACATTGACTTAGATGTGTTTTGGGAAAGAATGAACATAATACATAAGATGGATTTTGGTCAAAGTATTTGTGATAGTGGATTGTCATAGGTAGCATCATTCCCAATGTCAGTACAGTCCCTAATCTAGTTTTTGTCATGGAAAATAACTATAATTTAGAGACAAGGGAGGTAAGAGATCCACAGGGGGAGTTGGTAGTGATTTTTTTCCTAAACAATAAACAAATTGATAATGTTTTTTGCCTTCTATATCATGAATCCTTTGTGCATATAACCCTTGAGTCCTTCCAAAGCTTTTGGAATGGCAATAGTATGGTGTGTGCTAAACAAGTCAACAATGCATGGTTGACTAAGCCAAAACATTCATCCACACATATTCCAAAAAATATCGCAAGATATGGTTTTAAAAATGAGATAAATGACATGATTACATTGTTGCAAAAGACAGTGGGAAATCAAATGGAAAAGTATTTTCAAACATGGATGTACATATCCATTATGATCATCCTCAAAAATAAGCAATATATTAATTAGGGACAATTTATAAGCAATGCCATTCACAAGCATCTCATGAATGTAAAAGTCACATCAAAATCCTATATGATATCATACTCATTTAAGCTCCAGTGACTTGAATATATTTTGATGGATTGCATATAATCGATGATTTGGGAAATCAATGGTATATGAATTTTATCCCTAGTTGGCATTGAAGGAGAATGTTCATCACTTCAGAAGGGTAAATGATTTATTTATTTATTTCAATATGCAGTTGTATGAAAAGGAACTCTTCAACATAATAATATCAGCTGTAGCCACTACAAACAGAACAAGATGGGGAACTTGGTTCATACAATTCCTAACCTTCAATTATTTGAGAATTAGTGGTTGTAAAGTTGTTCCTTATATGCTCCCATGATATGTCAGTGATAAGTGGGTGTTGATAGAATTTGTGAGATAACTTGTTGAAACTCACAAGTTCATAACAAGCCAATATAAAATGGGGATCAAATTTCTAATCTCAATTGGCAAGTATACTTACCCTTCACTAGTAAAGGCCAAGATAGTTGAACAATACATGTCTCACTATAACCTCAGGACATTTAAAAATAGGTTTTAATTTGATAAAAAGAGCCTAATTGAGCACAATCTTGGACATTTTATCAACATATTCTACATTTTAAATACTATTGGATGGATTGAGATAATGAGAAAGAAGTG
Source organism: Torreya grandis (assembly GCA_037957365.1). Lineage (NCBI taxonomy): Eukaryota > Viridiplantae > Streptophyta > Pinopsida > Cupressales > Taxaceae > Torreya > Torreya grandis. The sequence goes on from JARHVA010000208.1 coordinate 5,142,841, forward strand.
AGGATCAAAGACTATTCATGGTATACTATGAGATAAATAGTCAAATTTGGCATAACGAAAGTACCAAATAAGTTGGTGGATTATGAGGTCACATTAGACCCCATCTTTGAAAAAGAAAACATTATGATAAAGTCATTACCTATAGTCCATTGGGACAAAAGGGAATCTACTTCTTTTTCAAAGTAGAACAAGAGTGGTACTCAACCAAACTCTTAGGTGGTTGAATAACAAGGGAGTGGATGTTGTGAATTTTGATTTACCTACACGTCCTAGGAAGATGAATTTGGTAGCTTCTACAAGCAACAGGATGAACTAGAAAAGATAGATGAAGAAGGGCTGAGTGGAGAACCCTCGATGATAAAATAGGTACATGAACTTGAAGTTATTCAACCAAAGAAGATTATCAAGCTAAAAATAAATAGGTTATGTTAAAATGTCTCTTATTTTCCTTAAATTTCAATTCCTAAGAGTTTTCCATTGATAGTTTCCCATTTTTTCAAGAATTGGTAGATAATACAACTCAACAATTCTTGGATTTAGATGATACAATGTTCCCTATGTTACTTAGTTTCTCATTGTAAGAGGTTACTCATATCTCTTCATCTTCTCCCTCAAATCCTGAGTTTCCTCTCATACCCACTCCAATAATTTATTTTGATACAATCAATACACAAGAACAAATAAAAACATTTTTCCAAGGTGCCCCAACTGAGAAAACACCTTCTTCAATTCTAGCCAAGCTTATTCCACTAGTCTAAACTCTTGCCCCATTGCCTTCCTCAAGCTTGACAACTTTAGATTGGTTGTCTACAGTAGTGAAGAAAACAAGAAAAAAGTTAAACTTGAGGAGATAGATTTTGGAACTTTAACAATTCCTTTCTCCAAGAAGTCAAAGAAAGTGAGAACAGTTTCATGAATGGTAACAGATTAAAAGGGAGAAAAATATGCAAAAGTGGCCATTCCTATAATTGAAATGGATAAGTCAGAAATCAAGATTTAAAACTATCAGGTATCTAGGGTTTCTTTGGGAAAATCAACTAGAGAAGGGATGAAAGGGGATGTATAGTTGATGATTGGTACCATTTTTGAAAAATTGGATAAAGACAAGGCAATGAATGATGAAGTAAAAGAAAATTTAGAACAATTGAACTCAATGATATAGAGATTGATCAGACCAATTCAAATAGCTATTACTTCATCGATTATTCATGTTAAGTTGGATAAATTAAGAGTGATAGGCCAAATGGGAATTACAGTGAAAGATTGGATTGAAAAGGTTACTGATCAAGGAACCTCAATAATTCTCACCATGGCAGCAATTTTCTCTAAAATCTAATCACAATATGAATACCTATGACAAAATAAAATGGATATGCTAAGGAGAAACAAAATTGGAAAGAATTCATTCTCAGGTTGGTCAAATTCTCAAAATTTCCTTCTATTAACCTTATTTAAAATGGAGTGATCAATAAGGAATAAATCATCTATCAAATTAAATTTCTTTGGGTTATTAAATTTGAAATCCAATCTCATTAAGAGTCTCTTCAAAAATTCAACACTGCAAGGTCACTTGGAAGTGAAATGATGATGGAAATTGACGCTAAGGTCAAGAATTTGAATTTTCCTTTTGTTAATGATAAAAATTAAATTGAGAATTTGATTTCAATTGAGACCATGATTAGAAAATTTAAAGATTGAATTCAGTACATTGTTAATCCCACATTTGCATTTGGTCATGAGGAACTTACTAGTTAGCCAAATGTCAGGTGAATGTGGATAATCTAAACATGAAGATAAATAGTCTCTAGGGAAAAATTCATGAAATGAAAGAGTTAGACTACTCAATGGATATTTCATACAAGTACACAGATGGAATAGATCAAGATTTGATCAAGGCATTTCTCCAAAGGTTTGATGATGTCCTAAAAGGGAATGAACTATGAATACAGTAGCAAAAAGAATGAAGAATTATTTTCAATGTTTTTGCATTTTGTTCTCTTATTTCTTTGCACATAATTTGTATTTTTGTTCTCTTTTTCCCCTTATAAATGTATATTGTCATTATGCAAATTGTCTTTGTAATTTTTCCAACTTGATTTTTCAAGTTGTGCATAGTGATAATGTGCTTTTGCAAGCAGTGTAAAAATATCAAATGTTTTTCTCAAGTGGTGATAAATGCTAAATAATTTTTTACACCATTTTAAGTTGTAATTTCTTGTTGATGTTTTTACAACCCTATAAAAAGACAAAAGAGGTGGTTTTGCACCATAACCACCTATTTTAGCCTGTAAATACAAGTTAGGGATTCATATTATGGGTTCAAAACAAATAGAATTTTGGTAAAGCATTATAAAGGGTGATCAAACAATCTACTCTTCATAAATCAATATAAAGAGGTGTTCCTAAACTTTGTGTTAGTAATATCTTTTGAATTAGGTATTTTTCTTAATTCAATGTATCTAATTTTCATTGCCATTGTTACAAATTTCAAACTGTTAAGAATAAAAAATTATATTAAAAATTTTCTATTTGGAGTTGTAATTTATATTTCTAAGACATGTGAAAATATCGATGGGAATAGAGAAAATTTATTTTTTGTTTCTATTAGAAAATATAGAGCGCTATTATTTCTATTATCAGAGTTAAATACTTCTCTGGTGCATGTTTCATATCCCTCATGATATGATTATGTCTTTTTAGCTCATTAAATGAGAGATATTTTATCCCTTTGAAATTCAAATTTTCTCTAAACATTTTCATCTAGTCTCAGTTTCTAACTTGATAAATTTGTTGCTTAAAACTTCCCCTTCTCTCTCCCTCTCTATGTATTCCTTTCAAAAAACTCATTTTTTCACTTTTAGGTTAAAATTACTACCCCATGATTTACATTCCTTTGTTTTTAAGTATTTCTTGGTTTCCTATTTTGGATTTCAATAAAGGTAGCTTTGCCTACTAATAGGATAGGCATTTTGTTCCCCACACTATTAGTGCAAAGTCATCAATTTATCCTCCTAATAAATGTTCATGCCAACAAGTACATGTGGTACATCTATGGATATTGACCCAATTATCCATATTCAAAAAGGTAGTACATAAGATAAATCACAACTAATTTTATAGATATTACTTGATAGATGATTAATGGCATTACCTACAGCTCACCATAGATCCATTAGTATATTATCATAGTAGGATGATAAACACTTTTATATTTTTCATAGGTTTATTAAACATGATATAGATACATACTCAATATTACAATAGAAATTAAATAAACTCAAATCTCATATCACTCTCTGAATTACACAACCTCTGCCTCCACTAGTATAGGAACCATGATGCACTCCTCACTAACATTGACATTTGAGGAATGGTCCATTTTATATTAGGGCTTTCATCAAGGACCAATATATCCCTAATGTTGTTATAGATGATGATTCTAATCCCAACACTTTTACTTTGGAATTGTTAAATCATATAGGGAATTATGAGATAGAACTATAGTATGATATACGTTATCATGAATCTTTAGGACATATCACACTACTAATTTCATGTGGCCCTAAGGTGGTCAACACATCACTTTTTATCATAAGCATAGGCACTCACATACAGGTTATACTTTGTAGTACATGGTTACATGCAATGGATACCATAGTCGATTAGATAGATAGATGTTTGAATTCTAGTTATGAGGGACACATAGTTCACATTTTACATGATAGCCATAATGAAAATCATAGATTTCATATAGACACCCAATGTTCCAATGTGGTCTAACCTAGGACTGCATGGGGGTCTTCTTACCTGGTAGAACAACATGTTATTTGAATTCACAAAAACTATAAAAAACCAAGGATAAGGCTATACTTATGTAGATAGAATAGTATGATGATCATATTGATGATTATTTATTCAATTTTGGGTAGATTTAGTATCTAACATTGGATGACCTCCCACTAGATCCACCATTTGACTATCCACATCTTGTGGATGTGCTCTTATATTTATAAAGTTACTACATTTCATTTGTACATAGTCTTATTTACATACAATATTACTTGTACGTAGTTTCCTTTATCTTGATCCTTATATATAGTTTCATTTTCATGTTTGCTTTTACATATCATATACTCATTAAATATAAAAATAATATTAATATGTAAAAAATACAAAAACATGCAAATATTGCTTATAAAATACAAATTTTCGATCATTTACATTTCCATATTTACATTTCTTCTATTTTCCAGATACCACATATGTTACCTATGTTAGTATAGTTAGTTTTATCATACATATATGCTTCACTTGTTCCCTTTGAGTGTTCATAGATTACTACAAGACTTTGTTCCTCTACATAGATCTATAGTTGTTACTAGCTACCCATCGGGGATACATACACATATACATAGATTCATCACTGTTATATTAGCCCATTGGGGGCATCATATACATAGCTTTAGGTTTGATAGGTTACATCATTATATACTCCATATTAGGGATTTAGAATTGATTATATATTGATATTGATCATCCTATACTACACTAATTATTTTAACCAGCTACTACTACTATAGACTCAGCTTATGTACATCTTTGCTCTTACATGTATTTATACCACATACTTATGCATACTTTCATTTCTATATTTACTAGTTTAGATTTGATTGTATCTCTTTGCTTATACATCTAATCAAGGTCATGTGAATATGCCATTGTAATATGGCTCTAAGCTAATTCTTTTCATTATGTGTATGCTTCATATATATGCCCATGTATGTGTGTGTGCTTCTTGATTGTGTATGTGGACATTTGAACATGTCCTTCCATATGGCTCTAATACAACCTTGCTTATCATTGACACATGTGTACATTTTAACATGCCATTATATGTATTTATTTCTTAGACTTAGTGACATGTGCCCATGTCCCTTGTATTTTGGCACCTTGGCCTACTTTATGTCACTCATGTGTTTGTATGTATGTGTCATGGACATGACACTTGTCTCTTACTTGTTACTTTCACATCAATTTTTTTATGCAATAAAGGCCCTCATGCATCTCCCTTTCCTCCTTGGGTACCTTGATGGACATCATACCCCATCCACCTAAGCAGTTTACTCATATTATATTCAAACTTGTTGTTCATATACATGCTTACATTGTTATATCTATCTTTACAACCTTGTGAATGCTAAGTATAACATACATCATATATTACCAAATTATTCTTAGACTCTTTTACATTATAATGTCATGTATACACATTATATTGATTTATCACATATATATAATATATTTTAAATCTAACACACATGATGCATAGCTTTTATTTTAAGGATAGTTATTAGAGAGGTTCAACAACTTGTCTTAAAAGAGGCAGCATTCACAAGGGTTTGTCACAAATATTAGGCCATCCTAGTGCACTTGAAACATAATTTTTAGCATGAAAACACAAATTATAAACCTCAGACTTAGGAAAATACAATTAAATATAGTTACAGATAGATCAGTCTTATCTTCTCTCAGAAACAACACTTTTGGATAATAACACAATACACTATCAGAACTGTAGTGTGTTATAGTCCACCCATTATTCTATTATCTAGTAGCCTCAAAAATTTAATATTCCATAATTTTTATAAATGTATAATAGTTATAGTTTAGATTTATAGTCTCATTCATAGATTATTAGACAAGTTTAGTATATATTCAATTTTTACACAAAATTACGTAGGTTTGCTCAGATTGGGGGCATCATACAAGGCATTATCGATCCCATTTAAACTACAAATATACATAGAAACATATTAATATGACTTATTCTAGAATCAATATGCACAAATATTAAAATTGGATGTATGTGCATGGCACATTATTCCCATAAGTTCAATTTTGCACTAGTTCTCTTAGATGGAATGATAACTCCATGTCATTCTCCACGTTGTATACTCCAGACACCATATGCACTATTTTTTCACCAAGATAACACTAGATCAATGCCTCATTCTATCTATAGTTGTAGGCATTATTGAGTGGCTCAGAGCCATTTTACATTCCTAAGTGGCCAAGAGCTATTTTTACATTTCAAAGTTTCCATGTGGCCAAGAGCCATCTTACATAGTTTCAATTTCATCACGTAGTTTTAGTTTTGGATGCATCTACTACACCTGGGTAATATATAATGGAGTCATATCCTACTTGAGTTATTAATCCACCTATATGAGAGGGTTGGATAGCTCATTAGTCCAATCTAATTTATTCATAGATTATGATTCATCGAATAGGGGTGGGAAATGATAGAGTCAAAGCTAGCTTGAGTTATTGAGCCACCCACACATGGGGATTGGGAAAACCATTAGCCTAATCCAAGTTATTCACTATTTGATCACCATATACATGCACATACAAGATGTCACCAATTTTTTTCATCGGTTCACATACTTAGTGAGGTGTATTCATTCCTTTCCTCTCTCTCACATCTCTTTACTTAGTTCTATCTTTACTTTTGTTATTTCTTAAGTAAGGACTGATTCATACATGTGTCATTTATAAAAATGCATAATAGATAATAGTTTGAAGGCTTAAACCCACATTCATAAGCTTTGCTTCTTAGGTAAATCCAAGTACATCTCTCTTTCTTTTATCCTAGTCATTTCACTTTGTTGCATTTTTAAAATAAATGGGGGAAAATGTAGTCATCTAAAATGTCATTTAATTCAATGAGTGTCACTTGAGACCAAACTATCCTTAACTTAGCCCTATATCTATATTAGGGCCTCTTTTTATATTTTTATAACTTTCCTAGGCCTAGATATACCAAATTCCACATTAAGCCATCACTTAAGCATCTTATATCCTTTATAACATGTGTCAACGACCTAGACAATAGCATGAGCCTTTTGGTATATAACACAATACAGTATTGGCAAAGGAGGTAGCACTATTGACCCTCAACTTCTTTTACCCCAATAAATATATTTCCACTTCTCAAAGTGTCTTAGGGTCAGGTTAGACTCATTTCATGTCTTGACTAGCATTAGAACACTATATAAAGACCATTATCATTCATTTATCCCTCAGATGACAATTATCATGGACAAACTCAGAAATAGTTTTTCAAATTAAGGTTATTGATCCTTGTTTACCCCTATTTCTACATATATTCACCTATAGCAACCTAGGGCTTAGTTTTATTTAGACTTATGGTTTCAAGTCACACTCAAAGCATTCAAATTTGCATTCACACTCAGGCATACTAGCATCACTCTCACTTTCAACAACACTTATATTGGGATAACTACATTAATTTTGATCCCTTTTCAAGTTATTGGTATGTATGCAATGCTTAGCACATGGGGTGTTGAGGTCACATCTAGCCTACCCTATTAATGCCACTCTTCTTATACTTGTTTTCATAATAAAAATCTTGATAAGCATGGAGGCTTAGGGTTTTATGGTGAAATTAGTCAAAATAAATCACAAATGACAATCTGGATCTCGGTCATGCAAGCACAAACTTCCCAAAATAGAGTGAATGTCTACCCTACGTTTCATTATTTTATCTGCATGGTGTTAATAACACTATAGAAAAGGTCATTAATGTAGTTCATTATTGACAAAGAGGGTTGTACTACTATTTGAAGAGGGTTTTGACACATGTTTCCTACTAATGACACTCTACCCTACTTCTGCATATCTTTCCATCCTATCACTTGTTTGTTTCAATCATATTTTCCAACTAAGCACACCTTTTATAGGCTATTTATATTTTTAGGCTAATCAAATAAATCAATTATTGTAAAAATTAGTGGTTGTTGATATTATAGTATTTTATTCCCTGATTTACATACTCAACTCTTTTATCTACTTAGGGTTTTACATAAATTTCCAAAATAGTTAAATCAACCCACTTGATATTCTTATTAACTCTAGAAGAATAGATAATTTTAGTCATTTTTGGTTAGCCAAATAAGCTAAATATTTATAGTGCCTCTATTCTATATTTGAAGTGATAATTTCCAATGAAGGAAAATTTACATGTGAAGGGAAATGTCACTATGTTAAAATGTATATGGGATAATATACCCTAAAAACATACATGTTTACCCTAGCCTTGAGTGTATGTGACGTGGTTCTTGGATCCAAATGGTTGTGCACTCTTGGCCTTATCTTATATGACTTTTCAAAAAGTTGGATGTAGTTCTTTGAAAATAGATAGTAGTACACACTAAAATTCCTCTTACCAGGACCTTTGGGTGTCATCAATTCCCATCACATGGAGAATATTCTCAAGAAAATCTCACATGGAATCATTACTCAACTCTCCTATATTAAACTCAAGATACCTCCTAATTAATACAATCCTATTGAATTAAAAAGTGTTCTAACCAAACATGCATCAATATTTGAGGAATCAAAAGGATTTCCATCTACTCAAATATAATAAGACCAATTTATTCAACCTCTTCCAAGTAGTGTACCCCTTAAAATTTTACTAGACCACCATATATTTTTTATAGAAACATTAAATTGAGAATATGGTGCAAGATTTCCTTTAGGAAGGGTTCATTTGTGAGAGCACAAACCCATACTCCTTGGTTTTAATTTTTTTTTTTAAATGTATATTTGTGGCTATGCATTGATTTTCATAAGCTAAAAAATTTCACTATTAAATATAAATTTCCCATCCCATTGATAGATGAAAACCTTGATGAACTTCATGGTCCCTTCTTCTCTAAATTAGATATATCATATGACTATCATCAGATCCACCTATGAGATGAAGATGTTGAAATAATACATTATGCACACATGAAAACCACTATGACTTCTTGGTCATGCCTTTATAGATTACCAATACCCCTTCCACCTTCCAATGTTTGATGAAAAAACTATTTCATCACTTTTTATAAAAAATAATCTTGGTCTTCTTTGATTATTTCTTGATTAACATAAGAACATATCCAATACCTCAACATAGCCTTACAATTTATTTAAGGCCACTAAAAGTGTGAAAAATAGTTTAAATATTTCTTTAGTCAGCAAGACGTGGAGTACTTTGGCAATATTTTCTCAACATCCAACTTTTGAATCAACCATAAAAAATTGAGTTCATGTAAAATTGGACTAAACCTAGGATTCATAAAGTCATATAAAAAAAAATCCTCACTAGATACTAGTGTAGTCACATAAATTAACATTTAAGCTAAAATCATTCACTTGTGACCATTCATTTTCCACACTTAGATCATGAATTATGATAGGAACTTTTGACCACCTTCATTCATGTATGGTGACCCACCCATAAAATCATCTAAAGTCACCCTAGGACCCATCTGCCCATTTTGTTCAACATCCTATGATCAAACCCAAACTATTTTACACATGTTGCTTAGATGTTTATACCCTTTGGATAAGAGCAACCCATTTGGACTACAATACACCTCATTATTTTCCACCATCCTTGATATTGTCCTTCTCAAAAATAATGGATATTTTATGAAATTCAAAGTCATGTAAAGGCTTTCCAAGGAGTTTTAATAATTCCTATCTGAAATAATTCTAAAAATACCACTATATAAACATATACCAAGTCATTTTTCACACAAGAGGCTTCCACATAGAAAATAACAAGAATTTTAATTTCACATTGTGATAAAATTACCTTTTTCTTCTAATTATTATTACATATATCCCTATCATCCTTGAGCTAAATTCTAAATACATATACAAGGTCACAACTCATGGTTAAAGCATCTAATCACACCAGAATTGCACCAATATATAATATATTACACTAATTCTCACACACCACTATAGCATGGGATAATTACACTAATTTTGATCCCTCTTTATATTAGTGATATATAGGTAGTGCTCAACATAATTGGTGTTGATGTCTCACCCAGCTTCAACCACTAACCCATTTTTACTCCATGGTTTTTTATTGGTCTTATGTCATGTTGAACTAGGGTTTTGAGAATAAAATCAACCACATAGTGGTCATAAAAGTGAATCAAAGGCTCCCATATAGTTTTTAGGATAAACAACTGGATATTCATAAAACCCAAAAAAAAATTCTTTTTTAGACATCAGTACTCTAAGAGGACTAAAATGTACCCCTACCATGTCTAGCCATAATGCTTCTATCTAGGAACTCTGCTAGATTCAGTTATAGGCTCAACCTAGTCAGCATAGTCAAAAATCCAATACCATAGTATGGGGTACTTATTTATACATATCGAAATACAAAAAAAAATAAGATTAGCATTCCATAATTTTAGGATCAATAAGATGACTTTGACCATAATTCAAAATATTATTATGATCATGATGATATCAATTATGAAAATTATGAATATGACACTAACACAAAGCCTACATAGAGCCATCCCACTAATGATATCCTTGGCTTATAATAGCACCCTTATCTTCACATTGATCCTTCGCCTACAGTAGAATTATTCCTTGTACATAGCTTCTTTGCTTATTATGTTATATTTTCAAAGTGCATAAATAGTCAAATATTCTAGAAAACTACAAAATTAGTACCTATGCATGCTTATGTTTAGTTTCATTTTATACCAATTAAATTGTGCATAGTTTATTTAGTACTTGTTTTTAGATAATTTATATAATATATCCTTCAAAAAGTGTATATGACTGACTATAGTTCATATAATATAGCACTTATAGACCCAGTTACATGTTATTTCATTGTCAAATAAAAAAAAATTACACATAGAAAAATGCACCCTATTGGATAAGATCACCTTGATCTATTATCTATTTCCCCAAATATTTTCCCAATGATCCTAGACTATAATTTATTAGTTCTATATTACACATAGTATTTTAAAACCATGTGCATACACCAACTAGCTCATTGTGGGCATCCCATACACAAGTTTTATCATTTTTTGATGATTTTTTCTTAATCAAAGATTAGTTCTTTCATTAAATTATGTTTATAAATGTTTATCATGTACTACCACATTGATATATATTTTTGGATATATAATTTACTAAACATACATGTGTTTCAAATTACTTTCATTGATCAACTACACATCCATGCATCTCTCATATTTATTTCTTATTACTTCATATTGTATGTGTGTTTGATTCCAATTGAGGCCATTTGAAAATATCATTGTTTGTGTGGATCTAAGCCTCTTATCTCTAATTATATGTGCATGGTGCATTTAACCATGTCCTTGTGTGTTTTTTTATTCCAATTGAGGAAATTTGAATATGGCATTGTGTGTGTGGCTTTAAGCCTCAATTATCTGAGTCTATGCATGTGAGGACATTTGAACATGTCCTTGTGTGTGTGCTTATTTATGTGTGAGTAAAATTTTAACATGTCCTTATATTTGAATCCTTGGCATTATATTTTTGTTCCTTGTGTGATTTACATGTGATCTATATATGTGTGCATCATGACCATGACCCTTGCTTGATTGATTTCTCAATTTGTTTATATTTTTATGTCATGATGGATAGCATGCATCCTCCTAGTTTTAATTTAAAAATTGATATCAACTATCCATCCATAAGTATTTTTACTCATATTTTGATACCCAATTTACATCACTTATATGTGTGCCTAAATTGTTAACATTTATCTAGGCATTCACACTATGTGTGCTTATTTTAACATGAATCTCACATTTTTATATAATTAGTTTTTTTATATGATGATTTCATGATTCTCCATGTTATAATTACTACTTAAATTTACATATATTTTCATGGCATATCTCACATAACATTTTATTTTGATTCAATTTATTTTGTAGGCACAACAACTCACCTCAAAATAGGGGGCATATAAGTGGGTTTTTTTAGAGACTTGAAGCACTCAGTTCAGTGCATAAGTAGATAGAGATAATATACATGCTATATTTTATAGTCTTCAAATATTGAATCTAATTTCATACTCAGATAATAATCAAAAACATAGTTTGGATAGAAGCATTGTAAATTGATAATGATGCACCTTGTTGTTTTCTAGGTAGACTATTTTTATCCTAGTGCTTAGAAAAAAGTCATTTCTAAAATCTTTCAAAAACAAAGATAATCCAAATCAGTTTGTAATAGTTTACATTTATATTTCTCATAATTTGATCAAAATATGTTTAAATTTATTCAAATTAGGGGCATCATGCATGGTATGCATTCTAGGTTAATACACAATTTTTTATTAGAATCCATATACAACATATTCAAATTAGGGGTATGTGTGCAACACATTGTTTCCTCTTTTGCTCATTTTTCATTAGTTCCACAAATTGAATGGAAATACTTGTCATTATCCACACTATATACACCAAACTTAGATTATACAAACCACTTACACTAGTTTTGCACTAGAAATGGGCCTCTTTCATTTGCATTAGTTGGTTCACCTTTTTGCACAAATTTTGCACCATAATACTTTATTGAGATTCATACATGGATTCCAAGATAATTCATTTCCATGGTATGCAATGATGGATTCAATCTTTAATTATTAATCACACTCTCCTAATCAATGAGGATTGGGGCATGCATAGTCCAATCCAATCTCTTCATTGTAAATAAAATTGTTAAGGGGGATACCTCTATAGTTACCAATTTTGCATTATAAAACACAATAGTTAATGTACCCAATCATTTTTAATTATCCCTTTTTATTATATCTTGAGTTTATTTTCTTTGATTAATTATTTCCATCCTGATTAAGGACTTATTTTATAGATGTTTCATTGAAGGTTTTTTGCATGGAGCATAGTTTGACATTGTGTCCTACATTCAACACTACAGTTTATAGGTAAGTTTAGGTACACACTTTTTTTCCTTTTACTCTAGTACTTTCACTTTACTAAATTACTAGAATAAAGAGGTAAAATATAGTCATATAAATTTACATTTATGCTAAAATTATGTACTTATGACCATCCATTTTAAAAATTTAGATCGTGACATATCTTAGGTCCTTTCAACCACTTTCATTCACATTTTGCATGGTGACCCACCATTAAAAACATCTCAAGATACCTGAGGAACCATCTACCCAACTTTTATCAATAACCTATTTTCAAACCCAAATTGATTCACCCTTGTTGTTTATCTTTTTCCACCCTTTCAACATGAACACCCCATTTGGGCTACAATGCACCCCATTGTTATCTACATATTGGATGTTATCCCCCCTTCAACTAATGAATATTTTCATAAATTTAAATTCATGTAAAGGTTATTCAAGGAGTTTTAATAAGACTTAACTAAAATAATTACAAAAATACAACTATATAAAACATATTCCAAGTAGTTTTACACAAAATAGGCTTTCACATAGAAATACACCAGAATTCTAATTGCACGTTGAGATAAAATTCAATATTTCTCCCAATTATGATTACATATATCCTTAATATCACTGAGTTAAAGTTTGAATACATTTATAAGGTCAAAATTCATGGTTGAAGCATCTAATCATACCATAATTGTACCAACATCTAGCATATTTCACCAATTTTACACACACCACCATAGAATGGGACAACTACATGAAGTTTGATCCCTCTTTGAAGTAGTGGTATGTAGGCAATGTTTAATAGATGGGGTGTTGAGGTATCACCCAAATTAAACCACTAACCCCTTTTTACTCTATGGTTTTGCATTGGTATTATTTCATGTTGAACTAGATTTTAGAGAAGAAAATCAATCATATAGTGGTCATTGAAGTGAATCAGAGTCTCCCACACATTCTACAGGCTAAACAGGGGGAGGATTAGAGAACCCAAATATATTTTCATTATTTGACAATAGAACTCTAAAAGGAATACAAGGTAACCCTACCTATCCAATCATAACACTCATATTTTGGGACTCTTACATCTCATGTTCCATGTTTAACTTAGTCAACATAGTCAATTTTAGATCCTATAACATCTTACATCTCAATTTTCCAGATAAGTCTTGAATTTATCCTTTTCACTTTCCTTATTTAGTAACTTTCTAGATTTAAAACATTTCCAAATCAGGTGTAAAATTTATTGCATATTTATTACTGTCTGATTTTGTACAATAGTTTGTCTAATTAGGGTAATTAATCTCCTTATTTCTAAAATTTGATAAAATAAATACCATAAATTTATTAGCTATTATGGGACAAATTTTATTCATTTACTGCCATGATAAAAAAAGACTCATTTTTATGGTCTACCATAGTTGAACAAGCTTTTAGGGTACTAAAATATGACCCATGATGAATAATATGTATCATTTATGTCTATTCCACTAGGAGGTTATAAAATTAAATACCTAACAACTTGTGTCTTAAAGTGAAGTATTTAACTAATTCTAAAACTTTAGAGACTACCTCATAAGGTTATTAGGGTGTGAATAATACCCACATCAACATGTGTAAGTGTGGATTTCATCCCTTTATGAAATGCCCCCACTAAAATTTGAAAATTGTGAAAAAATTGGAGTTCATGCTTCTATGACATGCTCCCACTGATATGCCCTCCCTTGTGAGGTGAGGGAGATAGAAAATGGTAGGTACCTTACCTCAAAAATATAAGTTAAACATATAATTTTTTTTATAAATCATGTAGCATATAGGTATATGTCAAATTATATATATCAATGAACTCATAGTATTTAATCACATCAAGTCTTGAGATGCATGATATGGATCATGGAAACATCTAGAGAATAACAATATAGGCTCAACAAAAAATCAAGAACACATATAAGAGTACTCAATTTAATGAAAAGTATTGGTCCAAGGAGACATAAAATAAGTGGCATATTCAAATGTCACAAAATCAAAAGGGATGACACATTTAAATTCTCAATCAACATAAATAACACAAGAACCAAAAAGTCAAGGAACATATTCAAATATTCCACAATAAATATAATAGTATGCAATATAATACACTCAAGGAAGTGAAAAATAAATGAATAATAAGTAACCAATGTAAGCATATCATATTAGTCATTACATATATGTATTAACAAAAAATGTTATGTAACATAGCATATCAAGTACAATGTGAAAAATATGAGCATGGATGTGTGTGTGTGCGTGCATGCATGCGTGCATGCGTGCGTGCGTGCATGCGTGTGTGCGTGCGTGCATGCGTGCGTGCGTGCGTACGTGCGTGCGTGCGTGCGTGCGTGTGTGTGTGTGTGTGTGTGTGTGTGTGTGTGTGTGTGTGTGTGTGTGTGTGTGTGTGTGTGTGTGTGTGTGTGTGTGTGTGTAAGCGTTAGTATGTAATCTCAAAAATGATATAAATTATCATAATATGTGTGACTTATATCAATTGTGATCAAAGAAGCAGATGCCCCAACATACTATATGATGTGGAAAGAAGAGAGTTCCATCATCTCTACGTGCATATATCATGTGTCTGGGTATGTTTGAATCACATTCGAATATGTGTGAAATGTATGTGTATATATAAATGATATGATATGATATCTACTAACATAAAGCAAAAAAAATAAATTTTAAGGAGCTAATAAGGAATTTTATAAATTATGATATAATGCTTCTAAGTTATAGGTGAAACTATATACTAAAGTGTACCAATATGCCCATCTAATGGATGCCTATAATGTGGTGAAAGAGGATGTGCTTGATATGCCATTTGCATCTTTGGATCTTTATTAGACCTGTCTTGCAAAGGATTGTTAAATATTTTGTGATTTTGGTGATCAATAGGGTGTGAAATTGAATACTTTGGAGGAGCATTAAAGGTGATCTTGTGGTCATCAATAAGGTTTTAGATCTTATGATTCAATGAATAATGGTTTTTGTAGAATTCTAAGGGCCTTGTTGATAGTAAAAATATGCACTTTCATCATATCCTTTGGGTAGAATTCAACTCATATCAACCTTTATGGGAGTATGGAGAGATATGAGATGACATTTCACAAGCTTATAGTGTAAATAAGCTGGAGAATATGAAACTATTAGGTTATTGTGACATAAGATGGATCGGTGTTTTTCCTCCATTTTAACCTTTTCATCCATATTTGAATGAACAAATATTTTAATATGCAAGGGACAACAATTCTCATTGGTATATTTTGGTGGTAAATCTTTCATCTTAAGAGAGACATTAATTTTTGTCTACTAGATTGAGTTATTATAGAGGCCACATATGGTATTTTTAAATTGGTGGGTAAGGTTATTGTAGAGTAATTTTTTACTCTACATCATATCTAAATTTTTTTGGTCGAGCACTGCAATTTTGGTTCCTGCATACCTTGGATGTAGCAGTAGAGTTTTGAAGCAGAGGGCAAGTTCATTTTTACCTAAGTATTGAAGTGCAGCGGGAACTACCAAGTGTTGCCCTCTGGGCATGGGTCCCTTTCCCCCTTTTGTTTCTTTCATTTCATTTTTGCCTAAGTATTGAATTTGGGTGGAAGCCACCAAGTTTCACTTTCCAAACTATGAAGCTGGCCAGCTGGCGTCCTCTGAGCCCCCTTTTGTAACTTTTAGGAAGGTCATGGAATGTGCCACGTATCTATTAGTAGCTAATAAGAATGGACCACGTGTCAGCACCCATGTCTCATATCGGCACCCACATTTCATTCTATTTTTTGGTAAAGACTTTCAACAAGCTAAGCAGTAGAAAGGTGGAAAGCGCTAGGTGGTGGTCGTGGAAGGCCCTGAACTACCTTTTTAGAAAAAGTGGAGGTTGCCACGTGTCAGCATCCAAGAGACTTTGGTTCAATGCTTTGGTCCAATGTAGAAAATCATCATTCCATCCTGTCCAAGTATCGAAGAGCATCAGAGGCTACCAAGTGTCACTCTTTGAGCCCCTTTTTAGTCAATCCTTGGAAATAGTGGAAGATGCCACATACCCCTATAAGGAGAAGTGAAAGGTGCCATGTATCTCCTAGAAGTAGCAGAGGTCACCATGTGTCAACTTTTGAGAGACCATCTTTGAGCTTCATCACCGAATAAAGATTGTGGTGGGTCTCAGGTGTTACTTCAAAGGTCTGGGGGAAGCTCCAAGTGTCAACATGTGAAGACTACCACGTGCATCCATCCCCTTCTTAAAATTTGCTCAGGCAAGGAACATAGTGAGTTTTATTTTGTTAAAACTAAGTATTGAGGAAGTGGATTGTGATAGGTGTCAAAACCGGAGTGTCCCTGAGCAGAATATAGAGAAAGCAAAAAATGTCACGTGTCTTTGATAAAGTAGGCAAAAAGTTCCAAGTGACATTCTCTGATGATTTCTAAGAAATATAGAGAATTTTCAAGGATTGACTAAGTGTCCTCTTCCATTTCAAAAGAGCAGCGTGTCTGTCTATCTATTACAGCAAGACGAAGGGAAATTCGGTAAGAGTTATTTTGGGTAGATAGAATAGTGCATCGGGTAGATTTTTGGGGCTTGTAATCATTAAAAGGGCCATCTATTTGTCCCCTATGGGTGGAGGTAGAGTAGAAAATTGAGTGGCCAAGCAGGTGATGGAGCGAGAAATTCAAGCGTGAAGGGAGGTACTAGGCATGAATCACCAAGCCGCAGTCAGGGCAGTTCTTGATAAGACCAGGATGCATCTAAGGCATTGAAGGCACCATCCATTTGTCCCCCTATGAGTGAAAGATAGATAAGAATTGTGTAGGAAAGGGAGTGATGTAAGGAAACATCTGAGGCTATAAAATAAGAATTGTAAAAACAAAATTTGAGACTTGCTAGAGTTTTTGGCTAGTAATATCATTTTCTTTTGTCTCATTTTCTTGAATTGTAAAGTTGATGTAACTATGTATGTTTTTGTGCCTTTTATGTGGCTGAACGAATTGAGGAGATTGAACTCTATGCCTTGGTTGATATTATCTATGCCATTTGCAAAGGTAGTCTATACTATAGATTTTTTGGAGTTGTGATTAGGAATGTCATTTGCTTTTGTCTCGTTTTCTTGAGTTGGAAGGTTTACATAATTGTAAGTGACTTTTGCACCTCTTATGTGATTGGAAGATTCTTATGAGAAGATTGAACACTATGCCTTTATTGATGTTTCCTATGTCTCCATGAAAGAAGCCTCTATTGTGAGCCTCTATTTCTATTATTTCAATCTTTTAAATTGATCATGCACTTGTCTACTCTTAAATGTAATTGAATCCTATATATATATTCATTGTGCTCAGGTTAGGATTAGGATTACACTCAAGCGCATTGCCATAATTAGGTTTCAATTCTTGCATTTGCATTTCTGTTTAATTTCCTATCCCTTTTCCCCCAAACACTTGATACAAAAGAAGAGATCAGCTTCTCTAAAATCTGGAGGTTGTTTCAAGTCGCAATGTCCCATAGCTTGAAACTTCCCATTATTGATTGATTAGAATCAATCACAATTTTAACCATCAATAGTTTTTGGCATGCTCGGTGGGACTGATCTTTCAAGGAGTTGAAGAATTTCTGGTGTGTTCTTCAGCCAATTAGCCTTTGGAGGTTTTTATCAACACCAACAATGAATCTGAGTCAAATCAGTAGATCATGCAGTCTTGGTATCATCAAGAAATAACCTTTTGGTATGTATAATTATGTTACTCATAGCTATGGGTCTTATTCTCCTTCATATATTTTTAATCAAGAACAAGCTTCTCCTAAAATCATGTTAAGTAATAAGGATGCAGATGGTCATGAGCTATACCAGTCTTATGCCTAGTCTCCCTAATATGTCACATCCCATGCTCAACCTAATCTTATTCTCACCATCAAAAAATCATTACTGGGATTTAAAAAATATGTGTTAAAGCTTGACAACAGAAGGGGATATGGCCAAGAGATTCCTTATTATGTCATCCATCAAGTAAGGGATGCAATAGATCTGATTAAAAGTGAGTGGGATCCCATTGAAAGGGAAAATTGGCAAAGGCTTACATATGAGATGTTAGATGTGTGTGGATTGATTGCATTTCTAGAAGAGAAGCTGAGCATTCATGAGAGACAGCCTTACCAAGTCTATCAACTCACACATGAGCTAGGTCGAACCTGTCAGGGTCATTTCCCCAATAATGTAAAATCTATGATAGAAAAAAGGGAAGAAGACTCCAAACCCTCACTTTCCCCTCAAGTCCCTTCCACCCTTCCTCAAGAAGCTTTTGGTTTTTCATCACAGCCTTCTTCTTTATCCCTTTTCAAAGAATAATATATTTTGGAGGAAGCAACTGAGTATGCAGAGGAGTGCGCTCAATTCATGACTAGTCAAGAGGATTCCATAAGTATAGATAAGGAGGAAATCACCATAGGTATCCCCTTTGATGAAAAAGAGGACAAGTCACAAGCTTTTGTCTTAACCTCTGATGAGGAAGAGATCATTTCTGACTTTTTCTCACTTTTCAAGAGGATATGGAGGAGCATGGACACTCCCTTGATCAAGTCATTGAGACAGCTGACACTATCCTTCAAGAAGGCTATGAACTAGCCAGATATGGAGAAGATAACTTTGAGACTCAACTGAGTATGCAGAGGGGATGCCAGCTTTCATATTTATCCTTTCAAGAGGATGAAGTCATCAAGGAGCATGATGATGTAATAGAGTTAGAATTTGAAGGAGATAAGCTGAAAGATAATGGATATCAAAAGGCACAGAGTGAAGAACTAAAAGCCATCAATTTCTTGATGACACACGACAGCATGAAGAACTAATATTTGATCGGATTTCAAGGACAAAAAGAGCTTATGGATGTTGAAAGCATGTTTGACTCAGACTCATTCGAATGTAGGCAAATTCGTGTGGCCTGTGCAGAGGACATTTCACAAAAGATATACCCATTACAATTACTTGTATGGCAACATAAGTTGACTTGTCATAAAGAAGACGTTGGAAAGTTTGTTTTTGATCCCAAAGGGAAATAAGGATGTTTAATTAATGTAGTTAGGTAGTTTCCCATTCCTGCATTATTTTGTTTTATGTTGTTTTCCTGCTTTTCTTTTAAATAAGAATTTTTAACACAGAGTTGGCGTCTTAGAGGTTTTAATTCTTTAAAATTTGTTGCATTAAATGCTTCCCAAATCTTTTGAAATATCTAAGGTACCTTACACCGTAATAGCGTGTCCACCTCGTTGTTTCCTAAAGATTGAGTAGGATTTGCTAACGGTCATCCAAATTCAATGCTATTTGGGACTTGATAGGCCCATAAATATCCCTTAGCAAGTTTTAAAGTTTACAAACTCTCAAGCATTCCTACACCTGTGAAAATATCCTACTCATTGCAATTTTTATCACTTAGTAAAATTTGCTTCAGCAAGCATGTTTCTGTCTTGCACAAGGTTCATACCAGGTTTTACATAAAGGACATAGAGATGGCGAGAACATCATCTTCACAACAAGGAGCTAGGACACTTGGATATCTTGATAGGTTACTGGCTAGTAAGTCATATGCTATAGCTCCTACACAATCGTTAAGAACCTATCTAAGAACCAAAATCCTAGAAGTTGGTCAAGCTAGTGACCCATCAAAAGTAAAGGATTACGTAAATGGAATCATGGACCCGATCTTGCAAAGAGCCAGTAGCAAGAATCTTAGAGAAGGGGCACACCAAAGGTGTCTTCAAAGAGCCAGAGCAAGGCAATACAAGACATTTGAAATGAGGATATGGACCTCACAATTGGCTCAATTTATTGTCCCAACTATGCATCCATGCCTGATATGATCGAATTATGCACAGACTTGCTCCATGCACCACCTTACACCATTCAACAAGGTCCCTTCGTGTTGCAAGTCACCCCACAAGCTATCAGGGACATGCTAGCCCTATATTATGACAATACTACCACATTCCCCACCATTGATAGGATGCAAAGGACATGGGCAAATGTCAACACTCAGACAAGGTTTTTGAGGTCTAAGTTACAAATGGTTGATGGTGATACAATGGTACCCACGCTCCCTACATCAAGAACTTAGTTCGCATCAACTAGCCAAGATGCACTGTCAATGATGGCTCTCATTTTTGGCATGAAGGATGACACGGCAATATATACAGAGTAAATGGCCATCTTTTTCAGGCTAAAGATAGTCGACAAGATGGAGGAGTATCAACTTGACTTCTCAAAATGCATTGCCTTTTCAATCATGGAGTAGCTAACCTAATTTATATCAAAAGGGGTGTTCAGGTATTCCTCCTTTTTGTTCCATCTCATACTGCATTAGAACCCTAACATTTTCACTCGATATATGAATATGAACCTGTATGACCCAGCTTTTGACCCCCAAAGGACCATTCTTGTGTCTACATGGACACATATTTTATCAAAAACTAGTGACCTCTATGATTTTTGGGAATTATTCGTTACCCCTATTCATCATTGCCTTAGCCCTGAACCTGTCATAAATAGGTTATTCCCAAGTGTTATGAACCTCCTGGTCAGTTGCCCGATCCCATGTGACTTCTATTTTGGGTCCCTTCACATGATCATAAGGGTCCATGGATTTTGTGGAGAACTAGTGTTGCTACCAAAGACCTTAACTCTTCGGTTGGCATTCCTAGAAGTCACCAGGTAGGTGTCGGTAGTTGACAATGAGTATGGCTCTGAGAAGAAGAAGAGGAAAATATACAATCTCCTATGGATGGTAGGCAACATAAGCTTGGAAGCTAGAGATGCTGAGACTATGTTACTAAGGAAGCTAGCCTTCTTAGGGTTCCTGTTAATCAAGGACAAATGGATTTACAACCTAGCTGATTACATAGCTTTTGTGGTAAGGACCAATAGGATTGGGGCTAGGATTGCACATGAAGGCCACCCTTTTTGAGAGACCAAGAAAAACCCCATAGAAGACGCTCCTGGTCTCTATGTTGAACTGACAGATTTGCCCCTGCCACATAATAGGCCATGGGAAACCTTCTATGATAAATAGAGGGATTATGATCCCAAAGTCAGAATGACTTCTAGTTTGAGAAGGACGTTGAGGAACAAAGGTTGGGATGCAGAGAAGATTGAGGCCTATTGGAAATATAGGTAGGAAATTTTCCAAACCACCCATGCTTTCAGAGGCATAGATTCAGATGAAAGATGGGAAGAACTCTGGGATGAGTGGCATCCAACCCCTGCATCTAGCCCAGAAATAAGCCAATTATCGACACTCGAGATAGAGTAGGAAGCTAGAGCGAGACCAAGCCAGCAACCACAGGCCTCAGAGCAAGCTACAGCTGCCATAGAATAACAAAAGAGTGTGTTGTCATCACCACCAAAGGCTTCCCCATCATTGAAAGCAATTGAAATCCCCAATTCTCCACATGCACCACCGATAATAGTAGAGGTAGAAGGGAAGCAAATGTAGCCAGAGTCAGAGATGCCCCAAAAGAGAAAGAGGGTGTAGTTCCATCTAGATTCAAAGGAGGAAGAGTAGCCTTCATAGCACCAAGTGTAGGGCACTATAACTTCCCCTCAGGTAAGTATTACTCCTCCTCCCTCTTAGTCTATTCCTTATCCTATCAGCATGATGCCTCCACCCAACCAAATAACACCTCCTATCACCTCCATCATCCCCCTTTCATAATTCACCCCATCATTGGCACCTCAGGCCCTAACATTACCCCATTTCTCCCCCTTTGTTCCCAAAAAGATGCCCCTTTAGCTCACCCCTAGCCAACCCATGGCTATCCAATATGGCCTGCCATAAGGGTATCCTTTCATAAGAGGACATATTGCATCCCCTTCCACCTTCCAGACATAGGCCGATGCTATTAGGAAGGCAAGAGAAGCCCGCTTGGAGAAAAAGAGAATTAAAGAGAATAAAACACCAACTATCCCACACCTGCAGTCATAATTTGACCCTATTCAATAGCAGCTGACGGTGACCCATTTATCACCCAACGTGGCCAAGCCGAGTGAGCAAATGCATCTAAAGGACTATGCCATGAATGCAGTGGCCATTGACATGTCCCTATTTAGGCCCCAAGATAGAGTTGAGCTATTGACAGAATCCACTGCTGCAGTCATAGAAGATTATTTGAAGAAATCAAAAAGACTATAGAAGATGGAGGCTGATTTGGCCAAAGAAAAGGCAAACTATACTAGTTTGGCTGAATAAATAAATAAGAGAGATAATGAAATAGTAAGTCTACATAAATAGTTGCAAGATACTATTTCCCTTCAGAGTCAACAGGTAGTTTAGTCCCAGAATGATCATTGAAAGTAGAGCTCACACTTGTAAAAGATGTAGCAACAACCCTTAGGTGAGAGAATGCAGTGTTGTAGGGAAGAGTCAAAGGACTTCAGCTGCAGGTTACCCAATCACAATAAAGGCTGTTGGAGGAACAAAACACTACTACAACTTTTCAAGCCCAGTTTCAAGCAAAACAACAGAGGACAGTGCAACTAATAATAGAGCTAGCTAATAGGCCAAGAGGTGTCAGAGTAATGCAACTGGTGAAGGAGCTCTATGAGTCAGCGTGGGAAAGAATCTCTTTAGAGATTATCTAGCTTAGGCCATCTCTCACCTTCCTGCTCAATGCATAGCAATTGTGTGAGAAGGTGGAAGATTCAGTGCACAACACTCTAGCCACGGTCTCCAATAGAGTCATAAACTCACAAACCTTGTTATAGAATCTCTATGACATAATGGATGCAACATTGGTAGCCATGGGAATCCTTGATAGAATGGTCTCCATGAAATGGGTCAATGAGGAGCTCAGTTGTAATGCCGCGACCAACAGTTGCAAAGATCATCTCAAAATCGTGAAAGAAGGCATCAGTGAGATGAGATAGCATATTAAAGATCTGGTGTAGCTAGGCCTTCCTTCTCCATTTCTAGACATAAAGACAGTGTTTATGGTTAACCAAATTGAACCATTACTATTGGCCAAATAGAAGGATCAAACAATTTTCCAGAGCTTGTGAGATGATTCCTCAATCTCAAAAATTGAAGTTGTTTTGGTTCCTATTTCCCAACTAGAATTCAAATTGAAAGCTACGATCCAGATCCTGTAAACCTTTTCACACAAGGATATCATTAACCTTGATCTGGCTTTCATTGAATTGCAGAACAAGTAAGGGTTATCTTGACCATGAGTGGTCCATCTACCAGACAGCACTTTTGAAGCTATAAGATTTTGAAATTTTGACAGAGTAGGATTTGAGTTCTTTTTAATAGGCTCAAAAGTCTTGGGGGTCACTAGCAACTGTAGATTATTTTTTTACTCTACATCGTATCTAAATTTTTTTAGTCGCACATTACAATTTTGGTTCCTGTATACCTTGGACGCAGCGGTAGAGTTTTGAAGCAGAGGGCACGTTCATTTTTGCCTAAGTATCAAAGTGCAGGGAGAATTGCTGAGTGTCACCCTCCAAACACGGGTCCCTTTCCCCTTTTCTTTCTTTCATTTCATTTTTTCCTAAGTATTGAATTCAGGCAGAAGCCACCAAGTGTCACTTTCCAAACCATGAAGTTGGCCAGCTGGCATCCTCTGAGCCCCCTTTTGTAACTTTCAAGAAGGCTACAAAATGTGCCACGTATGGAGTAGTAGCTAAGTAGAATGCGCCACGTGTCAACACCCACATGTCATATTGGCACCTGCATTTCATTTTATTTTTTGGCAAAGACTTTTAATGGGCTAAGCAGCAGACAGGTGAAAAGTTCCAGGTGGCAGTCATGAAAGGCCCTGGACTACCTTTTTAGAAGAAGTGAAGGTCGCCACATGTCAACATCTGAGAGACTTTGGTTCAACCCCTAGGTTTAGTGCTTTGGTCCAACATAGAAAAGCATCATTCCATTCTGTCCAAGTATCGAAGAGCATTGGAGGCTGCCAAGTGTCACTCTTTGAGCCCCTTTTTAGTCAATCCCCAAAAATAGTGGAAGATGCCACATACCCCTAGAAGGAGAAGCAAAAGGTGCCACGTATCTCCTAGAAGCAGTAGAGGTCACCATGTGTCAACTTTCAAGAGACCATCTTTGAGATTCATCACTAAATAAAGATTGTGGTGGGTCCCAGGTGTTACTTCAAAGGTCTGGGGGAAGTGCCGAGTGTCAACATGCGAAGACTGCCACGTGCATCCATCCCCTTCTTAAAATTTGCTCAACCAAGGAACGTGGTGAGTTTTATTTTGTTAAAACTAAGTATCAAGGAAGTAGATTGTGACAAGTGTCAAAGGCAGAGCGTCCCTAAGCAGAATATAGAGAAAGCAAAAAATGTCACATCTTTGATAAAGCAGGCAGAAAGTGCCAAGTGTCATTCTCCGATGCTTTCTGAGCAATATAGAGAATTTTTGAGGATTGACTAAGTGTCCTCTTCTATTTCAAAAGAGTAGAGTGTCTATTTATTTGTTACAACGAGATGGAGGGAAATTCGATGGGAGTTATTTTGGGTAGATAGAACAGTGCATCGAGTAGATTTTTGGGGCTTGCAAGCATTAAAAGGCCATCTATTTTCCCTTATGGGTGGAGGTAGAGTAGACAGTTTCATAGCCAAGTAGGTGATGGATTCATCCATTTTTCCCCCTATGAGTGAAGGACAGAGAAGAATTGTGTGGGAAAGGGAGTGATCTAAGGATACATCTAAGGCTATAAAAGAAGAAACATTGTAAAATTGAAAAAGAGGGAATTCTATAGTTTGAGACTTGCTAGAGTTTTTGGCTAGTAATATCATTTGCTTTTGTCTCATTTTCTTGAATTGTAAAGTTGATGTAACTGTGTATGTTTTTATGCCTTTTATGTGGTTGAACTAATTGAGGAGATTGAACTCTATGCCTTGGTTGATATTATCTGTGTTATTTGCAAAGGTAGTCTACATTGTAGATTTTTTGGAGTTGTGATTAGGAATGTCATTTGCTTTTGTCTCATTTTCTTGAGTTGGAAGGTTTACATAACTGTATGTGACTTCTACGCCTCTTATGTGATTGGAATATTCTTATAAGAAGATTGATCACTATGCCTTTGTTGATGTTTCCTATGTCTCAGTGAAAGAAGACTTTGTTGTGAGCCTCTATTTCTATTATTTCAATCTTTTACATTGATCATGAACTTGTCTGCTCTTAAATGTAATTGAATCCTATATATAGTTTCACTGTGCTCAAGTTAGGATTAGGATTACACTCAGGTGCATTGCCATAGTTAGGTTTCAATTCCTGCATTTTCGTTTCTATTTAATTTCCTATCCCTTTTCCCCCAAACACTTGATATAAAAAAAGAGACCAACTTCTCTAAAATATGGAGGTTGTTTCAAGCCACAATGTCCCACAGCTTGAAACTTCCCATTATTCATTGATTAGAATCAAGCGCAATTTTCGTCATCAACAATTATGATATGTAATGCTTGAAAAGGAATAGATTGGTATGGAGGAGACTTAAGAAAAAAATAAAAGAGTTATATAACATTATTGGAGTGAGCTCTAAGATTAGATACCATTGATAATGATTGCATGCACTTCGTTTGGATTTTTTTAGGTTGAATATTTATTTGTATGGATAAAGGTAAGTCTTGATTGAATATATCCTTGATGGTATATCTTTACCATCAGAAGTAATCATATTTTAATTTCTTATTAGATCTTACATGATATCCTTAAAAAAATTAATGTTATGTAACTTTTTACTTTGGTTTTGCATAATGCAACATATAAGATATATTTATATATGTGACTATTTTAAAATCTTGTGAATTGAAATCCTATCATGTGTATTGTGTAATTGGTTAATCATATTGTAATAATTAGATATTATTACTATATTAGGCTTAATACCAACCTATTTCACAAGGTCAATAGTATTATTAGAGGGATTGGAAAAAGAGATTGGATTTTAAATCTATTTGTAAAACACTCTTATCTATTTGACCAATGTGTGGTCTCCAACTTATTACATTATGGATTTATTTAACCTTGTACGAGATATGAAAATAAATAATGATTATCATGTATTGACCAAGGAAATACCTACTAGATACATCCATATTGGACGTGGTTTTAGGAAAATAAATTTTGATTTTTAAAATTTGAGTATTTTTGAAATCATAGATAAAAAATAGTAAATCAAGAAATCCTAGTCAACATAGGGTTAGGATACTAAAGGTCATGTTCTCCAAATTTAACCCTAAATTTAGATTATGTGGGGATAGGGTTTAAAATATATAAATTGTTCAAGCACAAGGGTGATAAACTAATATATAGCAAGCCAATTAATTACAAACTCAGATGAAAGAATATTTTGAATTATAATACTAAGGTATGCTAAATATAGAAAGTACTAAATTATAAATATTTTAAACTAGTTGCAATACCAAAGAGAAATGATACTTATCTAGTTTTTTTGTGCACAATCACATCTAGATAGGGAACAAGTGGAAATTACATAGGATTAATGTTTTGGATCAGTTGTAAGATTTTATAAATTGAACTTATGTAGTCACAGACACTAATATTAATGCTAGTATCTGGATGTGATTTAGGTGTGAACTATAGAATAATGACTAGATCTCAATGTGAACAACTTCCTTGTTTTGGGTTTTCCATTTCATTTCTACCGATATACTCATATATGGGATATAGGTTGTCACTCTTTTCCAATTAATCAACCCCTAGATTTTCACCCTTCTTCACCCTTAGAATGAGTTTAATAAAAATAGGTTAGTGAGCTCATAGTGTCAAGCTAACCTTAAAGACCCCTCTATCAATGAGCATTCTCTACATACATAGTACTCCAAGGAGGACATTATAATTAAGTATTCCTCCCCTTTGTGTGGGAATGTGTGTGTATAAGGTTCAATATACTATATTAAGATACATGCAATGATCTATTTTGTAATTTGAAAAATATCACTAATGAGTTGTTATTTTAATGCTCCACACTTGTCACATGACTATTCCTATGCTTGACATTTAAATAGGGATAAACAGGGAAAAATAGCTTGGTTGTGTAGTTGATTGATTGATATTTAGTAGGAATTTTCTTGGTATTTTCTAAATGAGGAATGAGAAGTATTAGACTTGTATTTATAACACACCTTTTGAAAATATCTCATGGTAGGGTTCAATAATACAAATAGGCCAACCCATTGGTTTTGATACATTTTAAATCTAGATGAATTTTGATTAATTGACACTAAATAATGACCTAGGCACTACCGTCAGTGATAGTGTCCCTCTATGGTTGGTAGTGTCTATAAGGATAGAAAACAAATATAGATGTGAAACTAACAGTGAAATATGTTTGTCATGTTTTAATAATTTTTTAGGGAACATGGTTCATTAGAATGATATGGATCAGACTCATAGATTAGAATTTAGGAATGGTGATATGGTGAATGTGAGCCTTTCGATAGTAGGGAGATCTAGAACTAAATGGTAAAGCCCTAATTGATATTTTTCAAACATATAAGATCGAGATGCTATAAAATTTTAATTTTTCATATCTATAGATATGCATCCAATTTAACACAATTGGAAAATATTTTTTCAATGATAATAAGTTTGAATGAACCCAAAAATGTTAAACAATATTTTTTTAAAAATAATTAGAGACTATTCACATCCCTAATTTTGTTCTTCTCAAACTTGAATAAAATGTTTCATTTTCATGTTGATGTATCTACTTTGGTAGTTGGACCAATCCTCATACAACTAGATGAATAAGGTTAGACCATCCCATTCATTTCATAATTTGTAAGTTCTATATGAGTGATAAACATTATAATACAACAAAGTGAGAAGCTCTGTTGATGGTATTTACAATTAAAAAGTTCCAACATTACTTGTTAGATACTCCCTTAGAGTTATTCATGGATCATAAAGCATTATGATACTTGGTTAATAAAATTATGTTTGGATGGAGGTTCTCAAGGTGTTTGATACACTTTAAATAGATTACATTAAAAATACATGCAAAACAAAAAATGGGTAATGTCAAACTAGAACATCTATGTCACATTCAAACAAGAGAAGAGTCAGATGCATATCTATGCTAGGTTAGTTTGAGCCCAGAGAAACTATAATAAATCATAAATTTTATACAACATGGTACATTTACACATAACTCTAAGAACCTTGGAAATCAACATCATTTTTTATGAGCCTTAACTTTAAGCCGCATAAATATATTTCTATATAATTTGGGTATGTTTGAGGTATAATCACTGAGAGGGGTGAATCAATTTGAAAAATCCTATTTCAATTCCATATCTTATTCCTTAATCAATCAAACAAATCTATAGATATAGTAATGTACAAACAAACATTCATATGATCAAGAAGTGGAAACACAACACATGAACATAATATCTATGTGGGAAACCCTATTGGGGGATAAAACCCACTAATGCACATATTATACTATATTCCTATAATCAATTAATCAAAATTTTATTGAGGTACCAACCCCACAAGGAGCACCAACCCCTTACTTGTCAAGCACCAACTCAACTAGTTCTTTAGTAAGCTCTAACCTATAAGAAGGATCCAACCCCATAGGTAAACTATAAATAACTCTAATACATTGAAACTATTATCACCCTTGGATGATTTTTTCTCACTCAACTAAATATTACCTCCTTTTTTCTTATCGCACTTTTTTCTCTCTCAAACAACCTATTAGGCCTTCTCGCTCAACTAGCCCTTTCCTTGGCAGAATTAGGTCAAATGGTCTTGATAAAAATTTATAGATGCATAATTTTATATTCATTGAATATTAATAAAACATATTTTATTACCTTAAATGCCTTTACCTATTCTCCAAAACTCTATATCCTTCGATCACAAGCTCAATATTCTCACTAGTCAAAATAGGCCTACTAGGCCTTGTGTTTATACTTGACTCTTGCTCATACCCATTTTGGTCAGCCAAGAACCTTTAAAAACTTGGATAAAAATTTAAATATATTAATACATAGTTTTAATAAGTTAAAAATTCACTACATAGGTCATTCAATACCCTTAAGGGCCAAAACCACTATTAGGCCTAATAGAGACCTAATGTAATTAGGCCTTCTCTAAGCACACATTTCACTTAGACTTATTTAGAACACTTTTAGCCTCAAAAAATGGATGAAAAAATTCACATGTAAATTTTAATATACCCATTATAATATCATCTTTTTATCCTAATACCAATTGGCTTTTTTCACACCTTCAACCAAACAATTAGGTCTACTCGTAATTAGGCCTTCTCACTGCCAGAAAGTCTATCTTGAAAATCTGATGCATGAAATCAAGTTTTCCATATAACACAAAAAAAAAAATGATATAAATTACCTAAAAAACATCCTCAAGTTATTTTTTCTTCACCATACAGGCCAAAAGACCTCAAGAACACTCCTATAAAAGACTTTACTCAGAACCACCAAACATTGTCAACATACAGTCGAGAACATTTTGATTTTACATATTTGATCAAGAACTTATAATGAATATAAATACATTAAAATTAACCTATTTTAAATTTATAACACCTTACTGATAATTTTATACTTCAACTTAGTGAAAAATGACTTAGAAACATCATTCTCACACAGAAAACTGCCTGTAACACCAAAAACACAGTCAAGAAGATAAAGTCTTAAAAAACCTATGGGAATAATTTTGTGATATTAAAATGGGTTAAAATTAACCTTAATAATCCTTATATATATATTTCATGGTTATATATCAATATTGGTCTTATAGACTAATCTCATTACTTCACTCAACACAAACTTCATTGTGTTAGATAGACCATTTTGATGACAAATTTTTACTTGTGTATGAGAATAATAAACACTTATAAATAAATTTTATATGAGTTATATGTCCTTAATAATGACCCAATTCATTGTTATCCATCCCTAATCTTCTACAACCAATCCCTAATCTCATTCTCATTCTTGCCTAGTTTTCTCATTATCTTGCTCATTAGGCTTGTTTAATGAAATACCAACTTACATGAATGGTTTAACACATTTTAGGTTTTAAACATGATCATAAAATTTCATGGGAATAAAATACAATTCTTACAAATCATCCTTCATTCATTTGCATGCTTTGACGTAGTTAAACCTGCTTGCTACATCAAAATTCCTAAAAACAGGGGGTTTTCTGTAGCTTTTACTCACTGTCATGACAAACCAAAACCAATTGTAGAACTTGGAAGAGTCATTTACATGTTAAAAACATAAAAATAGGTCAAAAAAAACCATTTTGATCCATAATCAACAAGATATTTCCTATGAGGTCATTATAAGGGGTTTTAAGTGGGTTTTGACTAGTTTCCCTTCTTAGTAATCATTCATAAAGAATTTCCCCTTATCTAAAAAAAAATTATAGAAAAATAAATATAGGTACCTTACCCAATTTCCATGTTATTTTCAAGATCTCATTAAAAAATTTCACATGCCAACGAGCACAAGAAATTCCTTCTCGAGTCTACAATACCCCATTTTGTGCACATAGAAGACCTCAACACCAAGTTTCTTATTTTATCCTTTAGGTATTGAGTTATAACTTGGTAAAAAAAAATATTAAAAAAACATTTGACACATTTTTTAACTCTCTTAAATGCTCTGGCACCTTGGTAAAATATCTTGACCCCTCATTATGCTATACTAGGTCTCTTTGCTCACTAGGCCTTGAATTGCCAAACATACTTAAATCATGATCATGCCTTAAAGCATCTTGAAATACTAAAAATACCTCATATACATGTCCATTAACCTCAAAACATGCTCATATACTACCAACATTCTTCACATAAGCATCATATGGCTCAACTCATCATGCTACTAGACCTATGCCTTCTTACTAGGTCTCTCAAGTAAGGCTTATGAACTCAACATAAATAAAAATAATGACAACATAGAATGACATAAATGACACTTTCATTAAATTAATTACAACTTCATACATACCTTATAACACATTCTCAACAATCTCCCCCTTTGTCATTGATGGCAACCACTCATTGATGGCACCTACTCAGAGAGGCTTCTCTTACTGGGAAACATCTCCTCAATGCAGATCAATATCGCCCTTTGATATTAATGACAAATCACTACCTAAAATAACACTTAAATATATATCAATCAAATATATGTTATCAAAATCCCCCTATCATATTGCATATCTTAGATAACTTCTTCTTGACAGATTGATATGACTCCCCCTTTAACCTCATGGCTTGTGCCCTTCTTTTCCTATTCTTGGAGCTTAAATACCTATTCATCAGCTCACCATAATAAATTTGTCTTTATTAATGAATAATATTAATATGAATCAAACCTAATTCTTAACTCCAATGTTCAAAAGAATCCTTTGGAAGAGGCTTACTCAAAATATCTATAATCTGATCCTTGGTAGACACAAATTCAAGCTTAATGATTTATTCACTTACCTATTCTCTTAACAAATGATACTTTATAGCAATGTGTTTGGTCCTTGAATTCATGACAAGATTATTTTAAACACTTATGGTACTATTATTATCATAAATAATAGGAATGGGGCCATCAAACTCCATCTTGTAGTCTCTCAAGGTTTGTCTCATCTGCAACACTTGAGTAAAACATGAAGTTGTTGCAATGTACTCAAATTAATAAATAGATAAAGCCACTAGAGGTTTTTATTACTTAACCATGAGACTAGGAACTTAACTAAGAATAAGGCTCCTCCACTAGTGTACTTCTTGTTATCTAGACTCCCAGCGCAATATGTATCTGTATAGGCTACTAGATCAAACTTCTTACTCCTTATGGTTCCATAAACTAAATTCCATAGTTCCTTTGAGATACCTAAGTATCCTCTTGAATTATTATAAATGAATTTCCTTAGGATCTATTCGGAATCTTCCCATAAGACCTACTACTTGCATGATATTAGGTCTATAAGTAGTAGTATACAATAAACTCCCAATCATGGATCTATATTTTATCTAATTGAACCTTGAGGATTCATCCTCCTTGCTTAGCTTACATCCTATAATCATAGGTCTACTTACAGCCTTACAATATTCCATTTCAAATTTCTTTAGCATCTCTTTTATATACTTGACTTGCGAAATGAACATACCTTTTTTAGTTTGACTGATTTGAAGTCCAAGAAAGAAGGACAATTCTCCAAGCATGGACATCTCAAACTATGAATTTATCACCTCTATAAAATCCTTGGTCATATTCTCATTAGTTCCACCAAATATGATATCATCCACATATACCACAACTATCAATTGATGATCATTTTTGATCTTGACATATGGGTTACTATCTGCAACTCCTCTCTTGAAACCTTGTCCAAAAGTTACTTTTCAAGTCTAGCATACCAAACTCTAGGGACTTGTTTTAGACCATAAAATTCCTTCAACCTGAAAACATAGTCTTTGTTATCAATCAATAGGAATCCCTCAGTTTATTCAATGTATACTTCTTATTCTAGGTTCCCATTTAGGAAAGTTGACTTAACATCTATTTGGTATATCTTGAAGACTTTGAAACCTATATAGGCAATAAACATCCTAATGGCTCCTAACCTTACTGCATGATCAAATGTTTCATCAAATTCCACTCCTTCTACTTTATCATATTACACAAGTCTAGCCTTGTTTCTAGTGACTTCTCCATTTTCATTTAATTTGTTCCTGAAAACCCATTTTGTACCAATGATGTTTTTGTCTTTAGGCCTAGGTATTAACTCCCATGTTTCATTATTCTTAATTTGATTTAACTCCTCATTCATTTCATCTAAACAAAACTTATCTTCACTTGATTCTACATAAATTTTAGGTTTAACTTTTGAAAGTAAGGCAATATTTTCTTGATTAGCATCACTCACCATTCTTCTACTTGTTTGTATACCTACACTTTTATTTCTAATTATCTAAAATTCAAGATGATCCTTTTGAATCTTCTTAGAAGGACCTTTTGAGTCCTTTCTTTCCTCAATTTATTCTTCATCATCATCTATCTCTATTGCTTCTTCATCATTCTTTGACTGATAATATGATTTCTTTGTCTCATCAACCTTCACATTTATGCTCTCCACTATATTTTGCAATGTCTTGTTATAAAATCTATAGGAAACACTTAATAATGAATATCATAGTAAAATGTCTTCATCAGACCTTGATTCAAACTTTCATAAGTCCTCATCATCTCTATTGATATAGAATTTACTCTCAAAGACCTTAAAATGTTCAACACTTATAGGTCTACCATTCCATAATTCATATAGAGTCTTATCACCATCGATCCTAATCTAACCTCTGTTCAAAGTGTAAACTATAGTACTCACATCTTTTCTCCAATATCCATCAAATGACTTGGACTCATTCAACATGGTCCTTTCCATTTCTTGAATTTTTCTATTCTATATTTCAAGCACCCCATTCTATTGAGGTGTTCTAGTAGATGAAAACTATTTTTTTATTATATTGACCTCACAAAACTCATCAAACTCATTTGACCAAAAATATCCTCCTTTCCCAGACCTAAGACACTTGATTTTCACATTCATCTCATTTTAAACTAAAGATTTGAAGGTGTTGAACTTGCCTAGAGATTATAAATTCTCCTTTGAGAATGTTACCCAAGTCATTCTTATGAAATCATCTATAAACAACATGAAGTAGCTATCACCTTTAATACTTTAAATAATTTTAGGACCACATAGATCAATATGAACTATTTTTAAAGGTCTAGTAGTGGAATCTTCTTTAGACTTGAATCTCCTCCTAGTCTATTTACCATGTTGACATGCCTTGCAAAGAGATTTTGGGAATATTATTCATAGATCCCTTGGAGTTGATCTTGAATATATTGTCAAAGTTAATATGATTTAACCTCCTATGCCATAGCCTAGTATCTGTAGGTTTAGATATTTTGGGAATATTATTCATAGATCCCTTGGAGTTGATCTTGAATATATTGTCAAAGTTAATATGACCTAACCTCCTATGCCATAGCCAAATTTCATCTATCTTTCTCATAAAGCACTTATCTTTTGTGATCTCATTTAGTACATAAAGATTGTTCTCAGTTCTCTTATCTTTGGCAATAAATATTCCTAATTTCACTCTCCTTATCTCACATATTTTTTCATTAAATGTTAGTTTATGTCCTTGGGTTCGTATTTGACTTATACTCAATAGGTTGTGTTTCAATCCATCTACATATAACACATTTTATGTCTTAGTCTTCCTATTTCCAAGCTCAAAACACCTTTACCAACTATGTTAGCAAATTTTTTATTCCTAAACCTTAATAAACCTATGGAATTATTATTCAAAGTGATGAATTTAATTTTATCTCCTATCATGTGATTTGAACAACAATTTTCTATGCACCACTTCAAATCTTCATTATACGTATGAAAAGTAGTTTGGGATATCATAGATTCTTCTCCTCTAGCTTCCTGCTTCTCTTTTATAGTGTTTGATTTCTTGATCCATTATCTAGTGTCATGACTCCATAAATTCTCAACATGATTGGTTTTACTTATATATTTTGTCTTACACTCTCTTAAAATGTGTTTTGGTTGCATTTATAACACAAATTTCTACTTCTCCATGTAAAATGAATAGCTCTATGTCTAAATTTACCTTAAGAGAAATAATAAAAAATGAAGGAATCCATATACTATGATGTTTTAACCTTATTTTTATTTTGATGAACATAGGATGATACACCACTAACTTTGATATATTTTGACAGATCAAAGATCTTCCTAGCTTGTTGATGATTAACTTCAAACTTGGTAGCTTCTGCATAGGTCTTGATTCTACCAGTTTCATCACTTCTTGACTAGTCAAAGTATTTTGGAACCTGACACTTCTTTAAATCCTTTTGTTCTTCTCTTAATCCAAGACCTCTCATATCATAAAAATATCTTTGACTATCCAATATATTATTAAGTTTTCTAGTACTTTCCTCAAACTTCTGATAAGTCCTTATCTTGATTGCATCTTGCTCAAATTATACCTGTAAAGTCTTTAATTTTATTATAAGCTAGGTGAATTATTACATATGCTCCTTATATTTTTAACAAAATTCACAATTTGTTTCAATTACTATGGGTATATTCTCATTACAATCATAGAAGACACTTTCATTACAAAAATCCATACTTGTGCTCCAAAGATCTCCCTTAGACTGTTAGGTCTATTCAAGGGACCAAGATCTAATAAAAATTATTGGAGATATAAAAAATAAGAGGGGATGAATTAGTGTGAAAAATCCTATTTCAATTCCATATATTATTCATTAATCAATCAAACAAATCTAGAGATATAGAAATGTATAAACAAAAATTCATATGAGCAAGAAGTGGAAACATAACACATGAACATAAGATCTATGTGGGAAACCCTCTTAGGAGATAAATAAAATTAATGAATATATTTAAATACATTCATATAATTAATTAATCAAACTTTTAGTGAGGCTTCAACCCCACAAGGAGTACTGGCCCCATACTAGTCAAACACCAACTCAACTAGTTCTTTAGCAAGCTCCAACCTGCAAGGAGGCTCCAACCCCCTAGGTAACCCATCACCAACTCATATATCTTAAAATTATAATCAAATTTTGACACATTTTTATCACTAAACTAAATATTACCTCCATATTTTATTCTTCTCACACTTCTTTCTCTCTCAAACAGCCCATTAGGCCTTCTCACTCAACTAGCCTTCTTTGTTAGAATTAGGTCAAAATAAATTGCTCAACACATATATAAACACATTTATATATTCATGTAATATTAAAAACACCTATATTATGATCTTCAATATCTTCACCTATTCTCCAAAACTCTATATCCTTTGCTCATATGCTCAATATTCTCACTAGTCAGAATAGACCTATTAGGCCTTGTATTTATACTTAACTCTTGGTTGGACAAGAACCTCACAAAAATTGGATACAAATTTATATATATAAATACATATGTTTCATAATTTACAAAAATAACTACATATGTCATTCATTACCCTTAAGGGCCAAAACCACCAGTAGGCATAATAGAGACCTAATGTAATTAGGCCTTCTATAAGCACATGTTTAACTTAGACCTCATTAGAACACTTTGATTCTCCAAAAATGGATTAAATACTTAAAATTTCACTTTAATATATGCATAATAATCTCATATTATGTTTCCAACACCATTTGGCTCTTTTCACTCCTTGAACTAAATAATTAGGTCTACTCATAATTAGGCCTTTTCATTGTCAGAAAGTCTATCTTGCAAATCTGATGCATGAATTAAAACTTTCGATATAAACCAAAAAAAAGGTTTTAAATGACCTCTAAAACATCCCAAATTTATTTATTCTTCACCACACATACCAAAATGCCTCAAGACCACTCATGCAAAAGACTTACTCAGAACCACCACACACTGTCAACATACAATCAAGAAAATTTTGACTTTCCATACTTGATTAGGAACTTATAATTAATATAAATACATTAAAATTAAATTATTATACCTTTATAAAACCTTAATTATAATTATATCCTTCAAATTAGTGTAAAATGACTCAAAAACATCATTCTCATTCACACAAAAAACTGCCTGTAACACCAAAAACATAATCAAGAAGATCAAGTTTTAAAACACATATGGGAATAATTTTGTGATATTAAAATGGTTTTAAATTAAAATTTATCATCATAATATAATATTTTAAAATATATATTTCATGGTTATATATCAATATTGGTTTTACAGACTAATCTCACAACTTCATTCTGTACCAACTTCATTGTGTTAGACAGACCATTTTGATGACAACGTTTTGATTATGTATAAGAATAATAAACAATTTTAAACAAATTTTATATTATTTAAATTTATTTAAAAATTACCCCATTCATTTTTATCCATCCCTAATCTTCTATAACCAATCATTAATCTCATCCTCATTATTGCCTAGTTTTTTCATTGTCTTGGTCATTAGGCATGTTCAGTGATAGGCCAACTTCCATGACCATTTTAGAAATTTTTAGGTATATAAGCTACTAAAAAAAATTATGGTAATAAAATAAAATCGTTACACATAATCCTCCATCCATTTACATTCTTTGACCTACTTAACCCTACTTGCTACATCAAAATCCCTAAAAACAAGGGGTTTCTAATAGCTTTTACTAACTACCATGACAAACCAAAAACACTTGTAGAAATTTGTAAGATTATTTTTCATGTTAAAAACATAAAAATAGTTAAAAAAAACCATTTTGAGCTATAACCAACAAAATATTTCCTAGCGGGTCATTATAAGGGTTTTAAGAGGGTTTTGACTGGTTTCCCTTCTTAGCAATCATTCATAAAGAATTTTTGCTTATATCCAAAACCAAATATAGGAAAATAAATTTATGTAAATTACTAAAATCCATGATCTTATCAGGATATCATGCAAAGTTTTAACATGCCAACGAGCACAAGAAATTCCTTCTCAGGTTTATAATACCCCATTATGTACACATAGAAAACCTCAACACTAAGTTTCTTATTTTATACTTCAGGTATTGACTTAAAATCTTTAAAAATAATTAACACAACATTTTACACCTTTTTAAATTCTCTTAATATCTCTAGTACTTTGGTAAAATATCTTGACCCCTCATTAGGCCACACTAGGTCTCTTTGCTCACTAGGCCTTGAATTGTCATACTTACACAATGATCATGACTTGAAACCTATTTCACTACTCAAAATTCATAATACACATGTCTAATTACCTTATACCATGCTCATATACTACCAAAATTATTCACACAAGTCTCATATGGCTCCACTCATCATGTTATTAGACCTATGCCTTCTTACTAGGTCTCTCAAGTAAGGCTTATGAAATCAACATTAAGAAGAATAAATACAACACATAATGACATAAATGACACTTTCATGACCTCAATTATAGCTTCATGCATACCTTCAAACACATTATCAATAGGGTAAAGATGGTGCCTAATGCAGAGTGGCCCTAAAAAATGAGAGACCATAAGAGTTAGAAGAGGCACTTAAAATAAATACAAGAAATAATTTCATAATAAAATTACATGTAAATAATACCTTATATTTTATAATTTGTTACTCTACATTTTTTGATTATGTGCACATAAATGAAAAACAATATGATATCTATCAGCACATGAGTAGGCCAAATCAAAAGGGTGAAATATCATTGAACCTAGTTATGTCTACACATCCTTTTGAAAAATGGGGAATAAATTTTATGTGTCATACTAACCATAAATATAAGTCATCTAGTGCTAGGTATATGATTGCTAAAATGTATTACTTTAAAAAATGGGTCAAGTCAGCTAAGACTCCAAGTTGTAGTGCAAAGGATATTATGAAGTTTTTGTATGAGGACATTATAACAAGGTTTATATGTCCTCGTATATTTATTAGTAATATTGGGACACACTTCATGAATAATTATATTACAACATTGATAGAAGAGTTCATGATTTTGAACTAGAATAGGACTTCTTATCATCTCCAAGCAAATGGGCAAGTAGAAGCTGAAAATAAGGTTTTGAGAAATATTCTCACAAGGATCTTCAATGCCCAAAGATATGATTGGAAGGATCATATCCTAATAATATTATGGTAATACAAGACAATAATTGGGTTACACCCTATTCCAACTAGTCTATGGAATGGAAGTTGTCATTTCAATGGAATATTTTGTACTTAATTTTAAAATTACAATTTTCACATGACCTATAGATAGGGAATACTTAGAGAAATATTTATGGAGATATTTTGCATGGAAAGATACAATAAATATAGATATTTGGAATCAATAATTACACAAGGGTATTCAAAAGGAATGGTAAGATCACAACTTATAATTTAAGGTATTTAGATCAGAGAAAACACTCTCACTTTATGGAAAAAGGTATCAAGAATACCTAATAAAGTTTAGAATTAGATGTAAGAGCCCATACATCATCCATACATTGATATAAAAATGCATGAGAATATTTTGGGATATAAAACTAAATATTTTACTATGAAAATTAAACATAATTAGGTTCAAACTCTAATGTAAATTACATCCCACTGAAGCATGCATAACTAAATTCCATTTAGCACAAATTAACATAAGAATTTACTTTTGTTTCCTTTTAAAATTTGTTTTAGTAGTAGGAGATACATTTTGAAGAATTTAATTCAAAAAAATCATATGAGATACAATAATAAGGTGAAGTAAAGATCTTGGCATTATTATCAATGATAAAGCTAGATCAAGTTCATGAGAGGAATCTGTGACAATTCTAAAAAATAAATTGTGTAAGAATGATTTAAGAGCAACTAATAAATAAATTAAAAAACAAGATTAAAAATGACAAGAAATCAATGGTGAAAAATTCAAATAAAAGGTTATTGACATGACAAAAGTAATATTATGTGGATTCCAAAAGGGAAGAGCTTTGAATTGTAGATAATGTTCAAAATAGGAAATTGTTTTAGAAAGGAATGATGACAAATCACAAACTAAAATTTTAAAAAAGGTAAAGTCAATAAAATAACCATGTGACAACTTATTAAAGGCTACTAGATTTAAGACACACATGAAGGGGTGTACAAAAAAGATAAATGGATCTACACTAATAAAGGTGAAAATATTATTTAAAAATGAGGAAGATTCAAGTAGGTCAAACCTTTATAATTTGATATCTCAAAATCACATATGCGCATTGTGTGATAATTTTCACAAATAAATGTGAGATTATGTAAACTTTACAATAGATTTTCATGAAAAAATTGAACAAGATGAAATGATCATGCATCAAATCTAGGTCCCACTAATTGATACACAAAAGGAGGAGATAGGTGTTAGTCTAGTTTTTCACCAAGCTAGATAAAGTGATACTAAACCATTTGAATTCATTTATTTGGATGACAATGAGTTATTTTTTGAACCATAAGGAATTTACACTAAGGATTACTTTCCATACCCCACAAGTTTTAAGGGTACTATGTTAATACTATTGATTTATTTGCCTATCTTCATCCAGTATGATGAATATATGATGATTATCATGAATAGATAAAATGAGTGAGCTATCTGAATCTCTCTATAAGTCACCATCTCCATAAAATTTTATATCATCATGCACACTATGATATTTCTATTCAAGGAAAATCCACTGCATGCCTACAAGACAACCAATCCTACCTTCTTCCTATAAATTTGAGAATAATATGCTATAGATACTATAAGAGGTCCCATTTCTTAAGTTATTGATGCACATGTATGGGTTCTCACATAATGTTTCTTAAATTATTACTAGAATACTATGAAAGGTGCAAAGTAAACAATGGTGAAATTTATATTTTGCACTATATGGCGATAGTAGGTGAAGATTTCAACTAGCTTGAATTTATTACTATAAAATTAAAATAAAATGCAAATAATCTATTCATCAACATAACCCAATCCTTATACCACCATTTTTTGGTACTTCTATTTTTTTTCTTGATGGAAGATGCTTGAGGATAAATAGTTGTTAATGTGGACTATTGGTCAGAGAATACATTTATAAATATGATTTGAATGTGGAATGGACAACACTACCTACAAGTCATAAAATTTATAGGATGTAAACTAATGTTTTTATAAATCATTGTATAAAATACATGCTTTCATAGGGAATTAATGGAGTATCTTGGGCCTATCACAACTATTAAAAATTTACACAATGGAGTGTAGATAAGAATCCATGATCTATAAAAAAACTTTCCTTGATTCCTATTCCATTATTCATTGACATGTAATAATCATAATTAAAAGTTCTCTACCAATATAAATTGGTTGCATAGAGCATGTGACCCATACAATCAATTCCACTAGGATCTGAATAGCCAAAATCTCAACCATAAGTAAAACTACATGCCAAATTTTTGAAACAACCCCAAATAATGAATTAAAAAATAGTATTAATGGAATTATTTTTTAACAAAGTAAAAATAGAACTATGTGTAGGGCCCACTTCATACTTCCCAATGTGTGAAGGAATTTTTTATATTTATGAACACTAGTGTGTAAGCAACCAATAAATGGATTAGGTCACAGTAGATCCTTAACTAGTGGTAAACATCATTAGAGGATTCTATATGGAAAAAATTGTTGCCATCAGACACATATAGTTTAGGGTACATTGGTGTGCAGGTTCACATGGATAAAATATGAACTCTTTACTACTAGGCTATCCTCTCGATAAGATCACCTAAGGGTTTTTAACCCTAAATAACTATCATATTCTCCCTAATGAGTCCAATTAATGGCTAGGGGGAATACATAGTTTATTAATGATTTTGGTACTAATCATGTAATAAGAGGTAACTCGGGTAGTCCAAATATTCAATGTTATAGATTTGAAATATCAGTTAATAATATCCAAGATTAACTATCTTATCACATAGCTGATTACACAAATCTAAAAACTAGAAACAAGCAATAGCTCAAGTACAAGGTTCTAAAAATTCAATAGATAAATCATCATACTAAGTTATGCTTAGATAAAGATCTAGAATATTATTAAATCATCAAGTAGGAGTTACATGACTATATCCAAAAGTAATACAATATAGGTTTTTTAAACAATTTAATTCTTTTAAGCATTGCATAAGAAGAAGTCATGTTTCCATGTTATTCCTTCTTGGCCATTAGACCATGACTATAACTTAGGAATCACTGCATCCTGATTATTTTGTTTAAGCATTCCATCAAGGAAGACATATTTTCATTTGATATAGCATCCAATTTCTACATGAGTCCTAATGGTTCACATTATATATGGATAGTATCCCATAAAAATCCATCACATCAACTCTTAGACAATAAGCAAAAGATAAAAAAAACATGTTCTAATTCTCAAACATCCTGTAAATCAATAAATAGGGGTCTTACCTCTATTTTCTTCCTACTTATCCTTTGATAGTTCTAAATAATTTCATGTTTATTAAGTATGTAAATATTAGTTTTAATCAAAAACAAAGGAAATTGTTCCAACAACCATGCTTATATTCTACATTATAATATCTATAAATTTCCAACCTTTTTTTATCTTAACTTATTTTAAATTGAAAAATAATTATCCTATCTACACACATATATTTTATATGTTTTGCTTATATACAAATAGGAAATAATCCACATTCGACCTACTTTGAAATTCCTTTTTGTATATACCTAAGGAAATATTATTATTTAATAACTTTTTAAGAACATAAATTATCAACAAGCCTTTTTAAAATGAATGATACAAGAAAGGAAAATCTCGCACCCTACATACACTCATTAGGTTACATTAATGCCCAATAATGTAGGCATAATCATACGTGTTTAA
Organism: Torreya grandis; assembly: GCA_037957365.1. Classification (NCBI taxonomy): domain Eukaryota; kingdom Viridiplantae; phylum Streptophyta; class Pinopsida; order Cupressales; family Taxaceae; genus Torreya; species Torreya grandis. The sequence continues at coordinate 5,186,124 of JARHVA010000208.1, forward strand.
AATAATACCTAATTTTGGTATTTACTCTTAATGTAAAATATTCATGTGCATATACCAAATGCAACATAAACATAACATAGTAGAGACACTATTACATCTACTAGTATTATAATAGTAATGCCAACATTACCACCTATTTACTCATTTAGACAAAATCCAAATTATCTAATTAATTGAGCAGTATTGTATTAAAACATAATCATTCTATTCCAATTAAACTCACATTCAATCCAATAGTACACAAATCACATATTTAAATATCTCAACCCCAATATAATCCATTTAGGATCAATTTAAGATAAAAATCAAGAACTAATAATGACTAAAATTGTATTATGCCTACTTACACCATGTTAGGGTTTTATAAATTGAGCATAGCCTTAACACAGTCCTTATCAAGAAGTAAGAATAATAATTAAAAATATAACTAACATATACATCTAGGGTTTTAAACATTTAATCAAAATCAAGGTTCATGTTACCATGAATACAAAGCCATAATATTAATAAATAAGTAATAAAATAATAGCTTTAAATTCAAACAGTCGGGTTAGAATTTCAATAATTAAATGAAAACCAATATCTAAATGAATTGATTTAGGTAATAAAACTCAATATTAACACCAAATATTTCACTAAAACTATTTACAAAGGTACATGCCACCATGAATGAGTTAATATTGATTGAACCAAATAAAAATAGAACATGAAATACTTGCATAGTTTTTTCATTAACTTATTTTTGTATACTCATTAAGATAACTGGTACTTGAGTCTTAATCTTGAAACTAATATAGTCATCCATTATAATTGAAACATGAGTAAGAGACTACACTAAATTGAATAATTCAATGGTTACTCAACACACAGTTTCATTGTATATATATTTAAAATAACATCTATTTGAAAAGTGGAACCCTGATTACTTTTCATGCATTAATTGCACTAAATAATCAAACTCAATAATGATCCTACATTGATAAATATAATTTAACACTAATATTCAATCACAACTAAATTAACTATAATGTCAATCACAACTGAATTAACTCATAATGTAAACATGTGACAAAAAAATGATTTATAACATAAGTATGAATGACTGAATGTGACTCTACATTAGTTCAAATAACTTCTAGAATACAACTGAAGCATAAGAACATATATGTCCAAAAATTAAATCATGTCACCAATCTGAATCCTTCTAGAAATGAAGAGTATCTCTAATAGAATAAATATTCATGCCTAGTCTTATGATCCCAACCATCAGTGACCCTAACAACCCCAACCATTGACTCAATAGTGTAAATCAACAACTGGGATTGGAGAAAAAGAGCATGATCATGTGCCTTGATATTGAGCCATGAAACACAAATGGAAATAATAGTCACACACCAAAGTAATAACATCCATCAATTAACCCTCAAATATGCATTCAACAAAATGGGTTACTAACAATAGTCAAACATTCCATTAGAACATGCATGAAGTCACAAAAACTTGATTCTTCTAAAATTAGTTGTCTCCCAAAAATATCAATTCAATAGACAAATTATACAATGCCTCCCACAAAGAGTTTATGGGCATGTAGATTTTAACAATAACATATAAATGAAAGAAGTTCAAAGCTAAACAAAAACCAACAATCTTTCAACTTCCCTATAATTACTCAACTACCTTGACCAAATTAAAGTCATGCACAACCATGCCATTCTAAATAATAATTTTAAAGAACACAACAATGATATTCACAAGGAATAACCATCATTAGCTGAAAAACAACAAATTTCAAAATATAATCATTTCCTCATGCCAGTGACTACAACAATAATACAAAGCATCCTGATAAAATTCCATTTGAATACCAAGTTCAAATCTAAAATGGTATTTGAGGCCCATCAGGGTTCCACATGTAACAAGACCAAATACCATAAAGACATCAAATGTTAAAAGATAAAACCCAGTATTCAACAACCAAGCCTGACCTAAGAATTTATCAAATAGCTCATAGTGAATCCATAAGTTGAGCCAAATACAAAGAAAATAGAGGTATGAAAATAAGATAACAAATCTCACTCAAACCCCAGTATTCATTTACAACCTAGATGTCATTAACATTGCCTATAAAAATTATGAATTGAATGTGGGTTGGCTATGAAGTCTTATCACTTCATGGTGAACCCACAGTTGTCTAGGATCATGTGGGTTTCACCCAAAAACAAACTAAACTTTCATTCCATCCATTATAAAAAAAACTTCATAATACATTACTTACTTGGAGCCAATGTCATCCTTCAAAGAGAATAAAATGATGAATTCCTCCCCTTATATTCTAGACCACCACAAGGAAAACCAACACCCCACACTTCCTTCTCTCCATAGACCCCATTTTCTCCTTGTTGTCATTAATGGATTGCATAATGAGAACCACCATTACTTGCCCTTACACTAGCATTCTTTCCCTAGGGTTCTAGCCCCAAAAAAATGGGTTCAAACAAGGCTCAAAACTATTGAGTTGTGGAGCTAAAAGCTTCACTAATGAGCTAATGTGGAGGTTACTGGGCTTACACAGTAATTGGCATCGGTCAGAACCAACTGACATCGGTTAGGGGTTGACTGACATCGGTCAGAACCAACTGATATCGGTTAGGGGTCGATCGGCATCGGCCATCTTCAAACTGACACCGACTTCTGTGCGTTTCTAGAATTGTTATTTTTAGGAGAACAGATTTGAGCCTTTGATTTAAGAGGTGGATCTAAGGGTGGCGAATGCATGGCTCGTGAACCCTAGTGTTGTAGTATTCTATATAGTAGGGTTAGATCCTCATAGCCTGTACAATTCAGTAATTGAGTTGATTGTAATTGATTAAGAGAGAGAGAACTCTTAAGGTAGAATTACTGTACATCTGCAAGGTGTGAGGAGAAAGAGATTTCTTCATTGTATTTCCTTCTGAAAGAGTTTAATATAGATTGGTTGTTTCTTGTATCTCCTATTATTTGTTGTTTCTGATTTCTAGTTACTTATTACTTCTAGTTTCAATTTCGTGTTTAGTTGCTTATACAAAAGTAATCAATTATACTCTAAGATCCTAACAACTGGTACTAGAGCATGTTAGTGTTTATTGATTATAGAATTCACTCACATGGGTTTCTGATTGAGTGGGAGCAAAGCAATGGTAGAATAAAGTAAACTAAGAATGGAGAAATTCAATGGCAAGAATTATCAATTATGGAAGATGTAGATTGAAGATTATCTGTATTAGAAAGATCTATATTTACCATTGGGTGTGGTTTGAAGGAAGCCCATAGATATGGAAGATGAAAAATGGAATGTTCTTGATAGAAAGGCTCTTGGATCTATAATGTTGAGCCTGGAAGCTTCTGTGTTTTCCAACTTATCATAGGCAAAGACAACGGTAGAGTTAATGGATTCTTTGGCAAATTTATATGAAAAACCCTCAGCTTTGAATAAGGTATATCTTATGAAGCAATTATTTAATTTGCAAATGTAGGAAGGTGGATCTATATCTAGTCATTTTAATGATTTCCATACAATAATAAATCAGTTAAATTCAGTCAAAATAGTTTTTGATGATGAAATTAAGGCTCTCTTAATCTTATGCTCTTTACCTGAAAGTTGGCATAGTCTGGTAATGGTAGTTAGTAATACTACATCTGCTTTAAATATCTTGAAAGTTGATGATGTTGTTAGTGTAATCTTGAATGAAGAAATTCATAGGAAAAGCACAAGGGAAACATTAGGTAATGCTTTAAGTGTTGAAAGAAGGAGAAGGCAAAGAGAGAAGGGCAAGCAAGGGAAATCAAGGTCAAAGATGGAAAGTAGATCCAAATCCAAAAATAGAAGAATAACCTGCTAGAATTGTGGAAAGAAAGGGCATGCAAAGAAAGATTGTTGGTTGAAGGATAACAAAGAAAATCAGCATGAAGGTAATAAAGAAGAAAAAGTTGTAGGTATTGTTGCACAAGATGCTCTTATATTTTCTTTGGATAATAAAGTAGAATCATGGGTTTTAGATTCTGGTGCCTCTTTCCATGCAACCCCAAATAGAGAATTTTTCAATGATTATGTCCATGGAGATTTTGGAAAAGTTTATCTAGGGGATGATTAGCCTTGTAAAATTATTGGCAAAAGAAAAGTGCAGCTAAAATTGCAGAATGGCAACACATGGGTGTTAAAGGATGTCATGCATGTACCCGTCCTGAAGAGGAATCTAATTTCTACAGGAAAGTTGGGTGATGAGGGTTGCACATTAAATCTCACAGTTGAATCTTGGAAAGTTTCCAAAGGTGCACTTGTATTAACAAAAGGTAAGAGAGTAGGTACACTTTATCTATCTACTTGTATTACTAATTATTCTCCTTCTCTTTTATCTACTTCAGATGTAGATGCAAAGTTGTGGCACTGTAGGCTTGGTCACATGAGTGAGAAGGGAATGAATGTTTTTAATTCAAAAGGTAAGCTTTCAGATTTGAAAATCATAGATCTAGATTTCTGTGAGCATTGTATTTTTGGTAAATAGAAGAAAGTGAGGTTTCTCAAAATTGGGTCAACAAAGAAGAAGCACAAGTTGGAGCTTGTTCACATAGACGTGTAGGGACTAGCTCAGGTAGCTTCTATTGGAGGATCACAGTATTATGTTTCTTTCATTGATGATGCTACAAGAAAGGTATGGTTTTATTGCATAAAGAGGAAATCTGATGTTTTGACACATTTAAGAAATAGAAAGCTTTGGTTGAGAATGAAATAGGTTTGAGATTGAAGTGCGTTAGATCTGACAATGGTGGTGAGTACTGCAGCAATAAATTCAACAGTTACTATTTTATGAGTGGAATACGTAGGGAAAAGATGGTTCCAAGGACACCTTAGCAAAATGGGGTTGTTGAAAGGATGAATAGAATAATAATGGAGCGTGCATGGAGTATGAGGTTGCATGCTGGTTTGCCCTTACAATTTTGGGTAGAAGCTATAGATATTATGGTTTACCTAATTAACAGAGGACCTTCTACTGCACTAAATGGTGGAATTCCAGAAGAGGCTTGGATAGGTAAAAAGGTAGATCTTTCATTTCTTAGAGTTTTTAGTTTTGAAGCTTTTGTGCACATTGATAAAGAAAATAGAAAGAAGTTGGATGCTAAATCTATGCAGTGCAATTTCATTGGTTGTGCAATTTAAAAACTAACAAAATTATTAGAAGTTGTGATGTAATTTTTAATGAGAAGGTGATGTACAGTTATTAGCTCAAGAGGCTGAATAATTCTGAGTAGGGCAATCTTGATTTGGAAGAGGTTATGATCCAAAATGAGCTCACGGGTAAAAATCATCACTCACAAAAAAACACAGAGACTAACATCAGTTAGGTGGAAATCAGCGTCGATCAGGAGGAATTGACATCTATCAGGTGTAGACTGGCACCAGTCAGAGATGACCGGGATCTGTCAATGTTAGAAGAAAATTTGGGTGGACAGCAAGTTGTAAATGAGTCTCAAACGCCCATAAGGAGGTTTAAAAGGGTAAGTAAACCTCCAATTCATTATTCCCCTTCTTTATACTACTTGTTTCTCACTAATGGTAGAGAACCAGAAAGTTTTGATGAGGCAATGTAGGTAGAATCCAGGAAACAGTGGGAGCATGGCACAAATGAGAAAATTGATTCCTTGGAAGAAAACCATATGTGGGATTTGGTTGAATTGCCAGCCAAAAAGAAAGCACTGAAAAACAAATGGGTATACAGGTTAAAAGGAGAGAATGGACAAATTAGACATAAGGCTAGGTTGGTAGTAAAGGGATTTGCACAAAAACTAGGTATTGATTTTGGTAAAAAAAAAAAATCCTGTAATAAAGATGACTTCTATTTGGACTATATTGTCTTTAGTTGCTATTGAGGATTTGCATCTTGAGTAGCTTGATGTTAAGACAAAATTTCTTCATGGAGATTTGGATGAAGAGATATATATGGATCAGTTGAAAGGTTTTGAGGTCAAAGGTAAAGAGAAACTTGTGTGCAAGTTGAAGAAAAGCTTATATGGTCTTAAGCAAGCTCCAAGACAATGGTATTTGAGGTTTGACAGGTTTATGATAGAGCATGGCTTTAATAAATGTCAATCTGACCATTGTGTTTATTTTAATAGATTGGATAATGGTAGTTATATTATCTTGTTATTGTATGTAGATGATATGCTTGTTGCAGGTTCACACATGTAGGAAATTACTGAGCTTAAGGTAAAATTAGCTCACACATTTGCCATGAAGGATTTAGGAGTAGCAAAAAAAATCCTTGGCATGAGTATTAAGAGAGACAGGAAAAATCATAGTTTTATTTTGTCTCAAGAGGATTTGTGAATAAGGTGTTGCAGAGGTTCAATATGTAGGATGCAAAACCGGTAAGCACACCTATGGCTGGACACTTCAAGTTGAGCAAAGAAAAGTGTCCTAAATCACATGATGAGGTTGAGTACATGAGTAGAGTTCCATATGCTTCAGAATTTGGGAGCTTGATGTATGCAATGGTATGTACTAGACCAGATATTGCCCAAACAGTGGGAGTTGTTAGCAAGTTTATGGCCAATCCAAGAAAGGAACACTGAAAAGCAATTCAATGGATTCTCAGATATCTGAGAGGGACCAGTAGTAGGCATTTATGCTATGGAGGGTCAAACACTTCTCTACATGGGTATGTAGATTTAGATATGGTAGGTGACTTGGATGGTAGGAGAAGCACCACAAGATATGTGTTCACTATTGGTGGAATGACGGTTAGCTAGATTTCAAAGTTACAGAAGGTTGTTGCCTTGTCTACTACAGAGGTAGAATACATTGCAGTCACAAAGGCTAGTAAGGAAATGATTTGGATGACTCGGTTCATGGAAGAGTTGGGAAAGGAGCAAGAGAGTTGTAGATTATATAGTGATAGTCAAAGTGCAATTCATTTGTCAAAGAAATTAGCCTTTCATTCAAGAACCAAACATATACAGCTTAGGTACCACTTCATTAGACAGGTATTAGAGGATGAACAGTTGAAGCTGGAAAAGATCCATACGGATAACAACCCTGCTGATATGTTAAAAAAGTTGGTAACAAAGGAGAATTTGAATCTTCATTCAACTTTTGTTGGTCTTTAAGATTGAACTTGAAGAGGGAGAAACAAACCAGAGATGTTTAGAGGATGTTACTGTATAGGTACAAGTGCAACTGTTTATCTCCAAGTGGGAGATTATTGAGTTGTGGAGCTAAAAGCTTCACTAATGAGCTAATGTGGAGGTTGTTGGGCTTACATAGTAACTGGCATCAGTCACAACTAACTGACATTAGTTAGGGGTCGACCAGCATCAGTCAGAACCAACTGACATCGGTTAGGGGTTGATCGGCATCGTCCATCTTTAGATTGACACTGACTTTTATGCGATTCTAGAATTGTTATTTTTAGAACATATTTGAGTATTTGATTTAAGAGGTGGATCTAAGGGTGGCGAATGCATGGTTCATGAACCCTAGTGTTGTAGTATTCTATATAGTAGGGTTAGATCCTCATAGCATGTACAATTCAGTAATTGAGTTGATTGTAATTGATTGGGAGAGAGAGAGAACTCTTGAGGGAGAATTACTGTACATCTTTGAGGTGTGAGGAGAGAGAGATTTCTTCATTGCATTTCCTTCTGGAAGAGTTTAATACAGTTTGGTTGTTTCTTATATCTCTTATTATTTTTTGTTTCTGATTTCTAGTTACTTATTACTTCTGGATTCAATTTCATGTTTAGTTGATTATACAAAAGTAATCAATTGTACTCTAAGATCTTAACAAAAACTTATCCAACATCCTACCCCAAGATCAAGATTTGATTTTTTCAATGAAAAACTAAAAATAACAATGATCACAACCAAAAAACCTAAAACACATTGACCAAGAAAGCGGGTAGGTCAAAAAGGCCCCAATAATCACTTAACCATCATGATTATGGTCCCTATCCAAGTCAAAACATGAATCAATTGGCATGATCCCCTAAGGGATATGTATGCAATCATAAATACATCATGTCTATAAATCAATCCTGGCTCAAAGAAGATAGAGCATACCTACACTTTTAATTGGGATTCCTTTTTTTAAGTGGGAGCATGACCAATATAAGAATTTGTTAGACATAATTAGGGGATAACTTATCATAATACACCATGTGAGGTAGGTTTTAAAATCCTACAGTCTAACACAATCATGCAATAACCCTAAAAGATTCCTAAAGTTTGATATTTCACCTATGCTAATAAACAAGAAAGTAAATATAATATAGTGCACACCAAAGCTTGTAACACAAAGTGGGGGTTAGAAATAAAACAAACAACTAAAAAAAAATGCATAAAATAAATATACTCACATCAATGTATATGTAATCCTAATGCATGAAAGAAAGAAACACAACTGCATTATCTATCTACTCTTACAAAGGAGAAATAAAGTTAGGAATACTTACCTTGAAGACAAACCTATTGAGCCTCAATCTCTCTTTTAGCCAAGGTACTTCGTAAGAGATTATTGTAGTATGTAATGATAACAAAGACAAATTATCTCTAAGATACACAACATATCTATGCATCCAAAATAATTCTCAACAAGAAAATATCTATATCTCTAAATAAAGTATGGAACCCTAAGCTTTATTCCTCAAGTATAATGGTTAATAATCAGATGTTCATTCACACTTATTCTTATTCAATTATCTTCTCTAAAAATGGTTGGAAATGAACATATATATAGGTAGATCTTTCCCTAAATCCTCCCAAAAATGTCAATTGTATAGGTTCAATAATGTTCGAACCTGTATTGTTTTAGGAATAATTGACTAGGTCTAAGCTAGGTCGGCCAAAAGGCTAACAAACACAAAAAGTGAAAAATACCCTAAACTATATAGGGTCATCCATTATTGACCTAGTACAATTGACATTCCAAAAGGGAATTAAGGAAAGAAAATGAGGATAGAAAGAGGAAAATGATTGAAATGGTTAATATTGAGAAGAATAATCTTAGGGTTGATGTTTTTAGGAGATGAGTGTGTAGATCAATATTATGAAGCACCGATGCTCTGCACACCCCTTTCTTGGTGCACCCCTTAAGGCATGCACTTAGAGAGATTGAGACTCAACAAGTTTCTACAAGATACAAAGTGTCATTAATTAATAAAAGTTTGAAAATATTATGTGTATACATATGCCCCACTCAAAGCTCATCACATGTCACATAAGTGCAACATGGGATGGTGATTCAGTAAATAGAACATGATAACACATAACATTGATGCTAAGCAAAGTGCAGTAATCAACAAATAAGATAAATGAAAGGCCAAAATTGAAAAACACATGCCTTTACTTACTTTAATGTTGTAGATAAAGAAGTAGACTACAATAAAAAGTGAAGGCATCCAATGTGAAAAACACTAGTTGAACCTATAGAAGTTAGTGTAAAAAATAGCCAAAAATCAATATTTTGAGAAAATAGGCATATGATAGTGGAAAAGAATCTCTACGTCATCACTAATCCAATGTATTTTATGGTTTTGAAATAGATGAGTAAAAATGAATATATAGACAAAAGAAGGATTTTGTAGGATAATAATTGAAGAATTTGAATTTTTAAATAGGGGAAAGACAAGTCATTTGATATTTTGACTTGTGAAAGTGAGGAAAAAGAGTTATAGAAATTAAATAAGCTAGGATGATAAGGAGATGATAGGCTAGATAGGGAGAGGCTCCAAAAGCAGTAATATGTGTACTATAGGTATGCAGCTATGAATCTCAAACCAGTATTTGAAATTTCTAGTGAATTAACTATATTATTAGTAATTTTGAATTTTAAGCATGTATAGATGTCAGAATGAGACAAAATTAGATTTTAGGAGTAGCAAATAACAAGATGGGAAATGGGTTTAGATTAATTATGAAGAAAGTAGAAAAAAACACTTTTTTAGGAAAATGCAAGGGGTAGGTAGGCAAAATGAATTGGGTCAACCCAGTTGACCTAGTAGGCTGAAATTAAGCAAAATCCATAGTATCAACCTAGTAGGTATGGGTCAACCCTATACGTTTTGAAAGATACCAAGCTAATGCAGTTTTCTAATTAGTTCAAAAGGTCCAAAATGATAACATAGTATTGGGAAGGGGAAAATAAGAGGGTTGACTAAGATTTTGAAGTTAACCAATGCAAAAAAGGGAGATTTTGGTCAAACTAGCTTGACTAAAAAACCATAATAAGCATGGAAAAATGTGTAGAAGATCGAAAGAGGGATGGAATGTCCTAAAATGACCAAAGGAGGGCAAGAAAGACTGAGTAGGCTATAAATAAGGGAAAATGAAAAAAATGAATAAGAATGAATAAGTTATTAGGTTTGTTTTATTTTTAAAATGTAAAAAGAATGTATTATGACTATACATGATATGAAGGAACTAATACATCCTTTGTTGTTTCTTGGTTTAAGAGAGGATGGAGGTTATAAAGATTGGTGGATGTGGCCTGGTTACCAATGTTATTGGAGTGATTTTCATATAGAGATAGGGATATACTAGTATCCATAGGTTTAGGAGGCATAGCTGACATGTGCAAGATCCCCATGAATTCAAATCTATTAGTCATGTTCCTTGATTTATAGGAATGACTAACTAACACCTTCATGTGAGAGGTGGATGGGGATGTGATAGAGGTGGCCATCACACTAGAGGATGTCCATGCCATTTTTGAGTTTCCCATAGCAGGATCACTGATGACCATAGGGATACCAGATAACATAAAGGAAAGGAAAGCCTTATCCACGTGGGATATAGGTTCAAAAATGATTTTGGGAAGATGAAGAGTTAGTTTGGATGATGTATATACATAATATTATATATATATATATATATAGGACTTGTGACATAGTGGGTGTTATGTCACAAGTTGGATGGTAAGGTACCACTATTTGTGGTAGCCTTAAGCAGGATGATGCTAGAGGAGTGAGTTTATTATGATCTAAGATCTATCATCTAGGTCTAGCTCATACATGATCTGTATGAGATGTTGGTCAGAGGACAAAAGACCATGGGACCGATCATATTTTTTATAGCTTAGATATATGAGAGGTTTCATATGTATTATCAAAGTAGGTTTCCCCATGTGGTCAATGATAGGTCACCTTGGGTATGAAGATGGAGAGAGGATCAGGTAGCATGAGTTGTGTCCCATGTGCCGATGCTAAATTTAGTGAGATGTATAGACATAGTATGGTATCCATATGGAGACATAGAGACTACATGGGTGAGCAGGCATATAGTTTCACCAATGAAAAAGAAGATAGATGTTATTAGACACTACACATGGTGGAGAGAGCCATATTCAATGGTGTGGGTGCTAAGATAGATGGGCCTACCTCATCTAGTGACATTGATACTGATGATTGAGTAGTGGACTTGACATGTGAGGCAACCATGGGGGAGGAGAGGACTTAGACCACATCATGAGTGACCATGGACTAGTCAAACATGATGGGGAGTAGAGGAGGATAGGGAAGAAGAGTCAGAGATAATAGATGTACCATTACCAGTTATATAGTGGGAGGAGCTATAACCATTGAGGATATGATGGTGATGGAGGTAGTAGGAGATAAAATATATCAAGGTTATTCTTGATGAGCTAGCAGAGGAGCCAAAGGAAGGATGGATGATAGAGAGATCACTTAGGCATAGGATGACATAGATGCAAGCCATGATAGAAGGATTTGAAATAAGGATTCAACCTATAGAGGAGGTATTAGGAGGCCACACATATGGGGAAACTATGTTAGGCAGTCATGCAGATGGTGAGACCATAGTGTCTGAGACACAGATAGGTAAGAAAAGATGGTTAAATTATTGATTTAAGTTTTTATTTGGAAGTAGAGATAGATATATAATAGTGATTTAATATCCATTTGGTGTGATTTTGAAGATGTAACTAAGGATGCAAAGGAGAGATGGGGATCCCTGGTGAGGGGAGTACTCCATGGCATCCTAGATGAGACTCTATAGCCATATGCCCTGACTACATTGGAGGACCCTAGCATACCATCTTCCCCAACTTAGGTGAGTTAGTTTATACTAGCTAGGGAGGTAGAAACATAGATATAAGCATAGAGAGAGGATGCATACACCAACAAATATGGGTGTAGGTGAGATGCATGCATGGTAGGCCCTAGTTGAGGAGAGATCTACACATTTGGCCATAATGGCATAGATTATAGAGATCCAAACCCAATTGACATAGTCATAGGTGTAGGTAGTACATCTACAAGGATAGGTAGAGGGACTGAGATCCTAGATGGTCTCCTTAAATCATACTATTCAAAGGAGTTAAATCAAGGTCTTAGTAGGCAATCTGGATAGGCCATAGGATGGACATGATGGGACCCAACCATAGATCTGAAGCATTGGATATGGTTGTATAGGTTGTATCAAATTCATGAGATATATATATATATATATATGGATCATTTTGGCATATTGTTGTTGGTTTTTATGTTGTCATTATGGTTTATTATTTTTGTTTATTATGGTTGAAGTTGTGGATCCTTTGGATATATTTTTTTCTAGCACATATATGTTAGCTTTGTTGTATATGCTATAAGAAATATATGAGATGTGGTTTCTTTTTTAGCATTATGAAAAACACATGCATGGTTAAAAATAAAAAGGCAAAAAGGACTTGGTAAAATATAATCAATCAAGAAAATGTACTACACACTATTTCAAGCTAGGAGATATGTAATAACAAGATAATGACTAAGTATAAAGAACAAAGAGATGGAAAAACAAAATGGTAAATAGGGATTTGTTTTTAAACAAAATTAAAACAAGTACAATCATAGTAATTCATGTTGGGAAGTATGAAAAATAATGTAATTAAATGGAAGGTATGTAAAAGGGCACAAATGGTATAAAAAAGCAAATAAATTAAGTCAATCAACTATATTAAATCATTCTTGTAAGTATAAAAGATGAACAAAATTGGCAAAAGATTGGTCTTAAGTTGATCACACTAATTCAAGCTGGGAAGTATGAAAAATTAAAGGAATGGTTGTATTCTTAGATGCACTTAGAAAATAAGAAGATAAAAAGGTGAAAGAGAAATTAAGTAAGCATAAAAAACACTAAATCAAGCTAGGAAACATGTCAATGGCATGTAACTTCATATTCAATCTAATCTTATCTCATATTTGACACATTTAATTTTGGATTGTGATTGGGTATTGGAAACTTTTGTGAGGAATGTCAGGTCCTTTCAGTAGTTTTACACTGCAACTCACAAAGAGAACACCACTAGGGTAGAATAAATAAGAAAAAGTAGGTAATCAAGGATGTGGGTAATAGGAAGGAAAAGATGGTAATTTTTGAAGATGGTCAGGTCCTATCCATGGTCTTATAATGTAACTCAAAAATGAAATCCCAAGGGGAGTGATCGATATACAAAAAAATATTTCTCAAGAGGAAATATGATAGATATAGGGAATGAAAAAGGGAGTGTGAAATTCAAGACTTAGGCATCTTATGAGAATACCTTAGGAAACACAAGGCATACTAAGGATACAAGAAGACACTAAGTGACTAGTGGTCATCTATATACAAAGGAAACATGTTCGCTATAGACATAAAGCTTTTTAGGTAGATAGGTGTGCTACTAAGATCAATTCATGAAGGTAGATTGGTACAAGAAAAATAAAATGGACCTACCTTCCCATGATGTGTTCCCCATTCTTTAGGACCCCTTATAGAGCCATCTATCTACTATGAAGATTGGGTACTTGCATGAGAAAGTAGGTATCACTAAAATATTTTTTATTATCCTCTTCTAGTCTACTAGCCTATCATACCCCAAAGGACCTCATTTATACCATGAGGCAAACTATGGAGTTTGAACTTCAACTAGAAGGAAGAGATGTACTTTTAATCACATCTTTTAGTGTGATTTGACTTTTAAGAATAATTTTGCCTTTTGTATCATTTTCATTTGTTTAAATGATTTGGATATTAATTTTTTATGGATTTTTAAGATTCCTCTTCCATATAGATTTGGAATGACCAATCATGAGAGATGTAGTGATACACATGAATGAGCTATAGGTTAAGGCTAAAGGAAGATAAGTAACCAAATACAAAGACTGACTATGACACATAAGCTTGAAAATGAACAAACATGTGATCTCAAGTCTTAATTGTGTATTTGCTTAGTTTTCATAAAAGGAAGAAGGAAAAAAGGAGATCCAAAAAGAGGACGGGTGTAAGGAGATAGTAATGAGTAGGATTATTTGCTAACTGATCACATGGTAAAAGGGATATGATGACCAAAGGGAATAGGGTTTGTATAAGCAAGTCATAATGATGATTAACTGTTAAAATGGAGATAAGAAAGTAAATAATCATGAAGAGGAAAGAAAAGAGTTTTGAGAAAAAATCAAGCAAGAGAGAGAATGTAATGATAAAGAAAGACAATCATATTTTAAATATAAATGATAAGATAATCAAGATATAATACAACAAGTAAAATCACCATATATGATAAATAAAAATTTGACACAATGTCATATGATATAATAGATATATAAAGATAAGATTGGAGCACACATCTAACCCAAATCAAAATGTAAAAGCACCAAGCATATGCTCATAAATAATGATAAATTTATCCACACACCTTATCCAATACATCGAATAAATCTCTAGAGATGAACTGTTGCTAATGTCTTGTCAATCTTTAATGAATACTAGGAAAATAGTTCTCATCTAATCTCCTCTATAGAAAAATTAGGAATGATCTATGGATCATGTTGAGGATGGAAATTAGGCAAGGGATGGTTAGGACAATGTGTGGGAGTAGGCTCTATGGGAGATGCAAGAATAACTAGTGGAGAAGGATCCACAAGTGAGGGAAGATCCATGGGTGAAGGAATCATGGGTAGAGGCATAGAAGGTCGTGAAGTGAACATAGGAGGAAATGTAACCACTAGAGGTGGAGCCATGGGAGAAGGAGGAGCCTTCTTGTGGTAATGACCTATAGGATGAGTGGTAGAAGGTATGAATATAGATATAAGGTGATCCTTAAGATGTTGTTGATGAGTCAATGATAGGTATGATGGGTGCCACATATATCTCATAGAAAATATACCTCACCATACTTAGGCATATATTTAGGAAGTACCTTCGAGGGAGGTATGGATTTTTATGATGATGGGGAAGAAAGATGCAAGGTATCAATATATTGTTGCAACTTATGACAATGGGTGAAAGAATGATTATCTATCTTATGGAAGTAACAGATATGTTTATGAGTGGTTTTAGTAGAAACACTCATGGAAGGAGGTGTAATAGGAGTGGAAGAAGAGGGAAAAGACTCATTATCCCATTTTTTGGGCAATGATGCCATCTTAGGCAAAGGAAGAAAACCATCACCAAGGGAGGGTGATGATGGGGAAGGAAAGGAACTAGGCTCAATGGAAGGAGCCATGGAATCAAAAACAAGGATAGGATCAATAACAATAAAAGTAGAAACATCCTCAACTATAGCAGGAGTGGGAATGGCCTCAACTACAGCAAGCTCTACTAAGTGAGGGGAAAGATCTATAGAAGGTATAAAGAGAGTCGCACTAACCTTAGGGGTAAACTAGCTACGAAGGTCAAGGTACCTAAAAAATTAGTAAGGCTTGGTCATAACATGATCCATGAGCATAGTCCTATGTAGATCCTCAAAAACTATAGGTTTCAGCACCATCTATACCCTATGATAAAGGGGAAAAATACAAAAATTAAAAACTATAAGTAAAGGAAAATGATGAGATGCATGAAAAGACTCAAGTAAATTAGAATTATAACAAACAATCTTGGCATCATGGGCCTGTATAAGACCACCATAATGGATCATCTAGGGAATAATTATCATCATAATCTGGGGTGTGAATGTCAATGGTGTAATTAGGGATGCCCTTATCCTCTGAGGAAGTATGGTGAATAAAATGCCTAGTCTTGGTTAAGACTATGGGAATGTCATCGCAAGGAGGCTTGTGAGAACAAGGTTGGAGATTGTAAATCTTGATCTTTAGGTTAATCTCATTAGGATCATCATCATTGGAATATAAAAGGTTGGGAGAAATGTTACCAATGATCTCAGTATGCCCACTATAACCTTGGGTTAAATTAACAAGAAATTTGAGATGTTGTGACTCATGGAATGGAATGCTTGGCAAAGTCTCAAGAGTAGGGATCTTGAAGACACCACGATCTTGGAATTATTTTAAATTTTAAGGGTTAGTGTCACATTTAATCTTATAAATGTTTCCATTATGAGGGAATATAATTCATTGGTAGGTAGAAGAAGCAATAGCTCTTATGCGGTGAGTTCATGGCCTACCAAGAAAGATGTTATAATAAAGGGGAAAGTTAAATATCATCACCTTCACATGGATGGTGACAAGTGGGATGGTAATGGGAAGCCACATGAAACCTAGAGGAGGCATTTACCTTCTATCGTATCCTTGGAATATGTTGCGTGTAGACTTAAGATTGTATTCTGAATACCCAAAAGTCTTAATGAAATCAAGAGAAGTGATACAAGTGCCAGAATTCTCATCAATCAATGCATGCTTAACTTGGATATCACATATTTGGATGCTAACGAATAAGGGAGGATCATCTATATGAAGTAGAATCTCATCAAGAATCATAGAATCTATGGTAAATTTTAAGGAAAGAGAAGTGTCTATAGTTTCATCAACATTGATAGACATCTATTCACATTGTTGTAATATACTATCTTTGGAACTAGATAAAGCTACCTCCTATCCTTCTAAGGGAGGACGAGGGACATTCATCTCAAATAGTAGTTACATAAGATGGTTTCTATGATGGGGAGAAGTCCTCATAATCTCAAGGAATAGAATATGGGATGGGTAATTAGTGAGCTCCACAATGGGATCCCACTCATCATAGACCATAATAAGGGTGTTAGATATAGGTGCATAATGGTTAAAAAGGTCCTATAAAGGAGGAGCCGAAGTGCATTTAATTTTTTTTTTATAAGAATGAGAATGTTTAAAACAAGGTTGTAAATCATGTTGTGATTATTAAGTAGTTGGTTCAATCTAATTTGGAGAATTTAAAGAAGAAGTGTTAGTAGAAGATTGATTGTCATTAGTAATAGAAGATGATGGAAGAGTGGTATAAATAGAATGGGAAGTGTTATCCAAGGGAGAATTATAATTCAAATCATCAAAATTAATAAGGTCATCTTTCCCCAGCTCATTAAAATGAGTTGGAGAAGGATCATAGATAACATGATATGTTTTAAATGGAGTGTAGATAGGTGTAGACACTATAAAACCACACATGATGGTTCTAGATGTTGAAACACCCTAGATCAGACCATTACCCAACCTCTAACCATGACCCTAAGTTGATTTAGCTAACTAGCTAAAACAACTCACTAACCTATCATTTTCACCCCACTTGACCTTCGATAATCAAATATTGATGATCATCATGACCACTGATGGTCACCCTGATCGTTGATGATTAGGTCCCTACCACTTGAACACTAAAACTTGATCCATGTGCAAACCCAAGCACATCACAATTTAATTTATGTAGTAAGCTAATGCATCAAGAATTAAATTTGTATAATGAGTTTCACCCCTTATACAACCTACACATCTATATATTTTTCCTATAAAATAGAGGAGGAAAAAAATGATGGAAGGATTTAGGAATTTAGCAATCAGGGAATCAAGCTATCAACCAAAAGTTATCAGGAGATTCTAGCATCAAGACCTTCTTTGTAGGTCTTCCCTTCAGCAAGTTAGTAGCTACAACAAAGACCTGAACCTCTACCAAAATTATTCTTTAGGAAAAGTACTGTTACTCTACCAAAATCACTCTAGATCAACTACCAACTATCAAACAACCATCTAAGTATATTGCTAGTTTTTAAGTTCTAATTGTTTAGTTTCTAACCTAGATCCTTCTACATCATATCTTCTAACCTCCCATTCCTAACCAGACCTTTAAAAATCACTAACCTCATTAGTCCAAGCTTTCTACAACACTTTTCACAACCCATATCAACCATCGATGGTCACCCTAACCACTGACAGTCACTTTCAACTATCGATGCCACCTAACTACCGATGGTCAGCATAACTATCGATGGTCATTATGGTAGGAAATAACAACAATCTATTTCCACCTACTTATCCTCAACAAAATTCCACTTTCTATCTTTCTACCTGTTCACTGAGTCCCCACCTATTTTTTGAAATTGACCTAACCTATTTAGCATTAGTATTTACATGCTTATTGCTATAATTAGTCTATTTCCTTTATCAAGCATTTAATTATTCTTGCATTTCCTTTCAATATTTTCTATCATTTTATGCAATAATTTCATCTTTATTTCTTTCAACTTAAATATTTTAAGAGAGTGGATTGACAACCTCCTAGTATTCTCATGCTTCTTAGATCTAGCTTACGCTAGGCAATCCACTTTGCTGTCCATTTAACAACCCCTTTATTTTAGTATTTCTTATCTATAGGTCATTCTTCCCAAGATAAAGAGGATCTCTTCATAATTGTATAGATCACGTGTGCATAAAAAAATAGGCTATTTTACCATACCCATATTTAGTTTCTCACTTATTTAACTAAAAATTAAATTAAAATTGAGAAAAACAGTAGTTGGCATGCCTAGTGGGACCTAGTAACATCTAGGTGCCCTTTTATTCCTTATTTTATGCTCATATAAATAAATTAAAATTTATTTTGGGTATAAAATAAACCTTGCATACATTTGTTGTTTTCATGTTTAGTTCACTTAGTTAAAATTAAAGGCTAAATTAATTCAATCATAGCTTCATTTGTTTATCACACATCATACCAAACCACTTAAATCAATCAAAACATCATAAAAACTAACATAAGACCTAATTAAGGTTTCATCTCCTATTAGATCACCTTCACCCTTTGGCTATCTTACTTAGAGTTCATTACCAAGAAGGGAAACCAAAACTTAGCTCTTTGATTGAGTCTAAACTCTGGAAATTAGTATATACTAGTTAAGCACCCAAAACCCTTATTACTACGATGTTTGAAGTGAGGGTATAGGCCCCAATACCAAACCACATATTTATTTCCAACACATATCTTTTTGAGAGCCTTAAACACCTAAAACCAACCATAAATTTCTTTTCTAGTACCTGTTCTACAAGCCAAGTTCTTCTTCACACTTTCCAACTAAGGCATAATCCAAAAGTGAGATAAAAAGTAACCTAAGATTTTAAACACACTATAGTATATGTTTTTTATTGCCTTGAGATCTTTTTATTTTGTTTTCTTTGTGTTTGAGTTGTAAGCTTTCCTTTATTCCTTTCTATTCCTCACATGGTTTTTACTAGACAACAATTGAGGAACCAAAGCAACTAAGAGCCGCCTTCCTCTTCTTCTTCCTCCATGAAGTATACCTCAGATGTTGAGAGTTATCCCCATCCTTCTACCAACCCTACCATGCCTCAAATTATTATCCAAGGTAATTCATATTTTTCCACCTTCCTTGATAACAACCCTATAGCCCTCCAACATTACCTCAACACCCTGTCTCACTGTACCCCTGCTTTAATTCCTTCTAGTGATCCACCTTATGGGATGCCTCCCCATCTTATGGGTTACACCTTTTTTACCACTACCTCTACCCAACCAATGATCACTCAAGTATCTTCCTCTACTAATAACCCATCCACTACCTCCATACAAACTCAATCAAACAACCCCACCAATAAC
Organism: Torreya grandis; assembly: GCA_037957365.1. Lineage (NCBI taxonomy): Eukaryota > Viridiplantae > Streptophyta > Pinopsida > Cupressales > Taxaceae > Torreya > Torreya grandis. Next base: position 5,205,952 of record JARHVA010000208.1, read on the forward strand.
CAAACACCCCCTACACCAACCAATAACCCCTCTAATATAGGGTCAACATCACCTTTTGTTACCCATACTCCATCCACCATGGGGATACCTTATACCCATATTTCCACTATTCCCCTTTTCACTACTAACCCATAAATCTCCACCGCACTTTAAAATATGGTGCTCTCTATACCTTATACCATTCCACCTATCAGTACCAGAGTTACCACTCACCCCCAACCCACTAACCCATTCTTTCCTCCAACCCAATCCATATCAATTCCATAATCTACCAGTCTAATCATACCTCCCAACCAACACATATCAATTCCTCAATAAATACCTATGATACCCTACCCACGCTATGTTCCTAATCCATAAGGATACATGGCTCCACCTTCTACCCAACCTCTTGTGACCATTAACCCCTATGTGGCATCATCCCAACCCTCAATAACCACATACCAACATGTGTCATATTATTAAAATTATACCAGTTATCCATAATTTTCATCCACCCAACCCCAACGAAACTTACCATATAATTATGGAACTCCCTAACCACAAACATATTTAGTCAACATGTTGATGGACAAAATGACCAACCTCGAGTCATCTATCTTTGGGTCTCATAACCTCTTATCTTACAGCCAAATATGTAATGAACCTATTCATCCATTTTTCCCTATCCAACCTTACCCTCTTCAATGGGAACTACCTAAATTTTCTAAATTCCAAAGCAAGGAGGACTACCAACAACACCTAAGAGCGTTTTGGCATTCTTGCTACTTGATTGCCTACAATGATACTCTTATCCTTCACACCTTTCTTATGTATTTATCTGGACCAGTGTTACATTGGTATAGTGATATCAATAAGCACTCCATATTTTCCTTTTCCCAACTTTCCCAAACCTTTTTAGACCACTTTTTTATCAATATATCTAATAAGGTCTATATCATCGACCTCTACTCCATCAGGCAATTTGATGATAAATCAATCACTAATTTCATATCTTGATGGAGAGGTCTTATCAAAAATCTCTCTTTATATTTTCCACAACCTAAGTTGAATGAATTTTTATCTTGGGCTTGTGTTAAACACATCTCCCCCACTCTACAGGTTCAAACCTTCAAAACTTTTGATGAGGCTTTCACCATGGCATACAAACTAGAAATCAAATCCATCAATGAGGGGAAGTTGAAACTGAGAAATAAAAACTCTAGATTCAAATCCAATGACCTTTCCCCATCCAAATCAACCAACCAATCTAACCACTCTAACGCCAAACCAAAGTCATACATAAATATGGTTGTCCTTAAAACCACTCCACCTCCATTTGTCAATCAACCCAATCAAACCAACTCCTCTAACTCCTCCCACAAACAAACCTAAAATCAAAACTAGGCTACCCTAAAATAATACACTCTGCTAGAGAAGTCATATGCTTTAGTTTTGGACAAGTTGCTCAAAGCCAACATTATACAACTTCACCTCACCAAACCTCCTAAATAATTTGATGCTTCTCACCCTATGCCTAGTTGGTATAATGAGAGTGATCTATGTGCTTTTCACTATGTCATGGGACATGGAATTAGTAAGTGTAACACCTTCAAAACCATTATCCAAAACTTGATTGATAAAGGAGAACTTGTATTGGACAATCCCAATGTACCCTCAAATTAGTCACTCAACATCTTTCAATAACCTTTTCCCTATCATGCCCCTTCTACCAACCATGATGATAACAAACCAGAATCATCTTAGGCTTATGAGGTCCATACAGTCAATGTAATTATCAATGAACCTATCATTGAGGAAACCACTACCTCAACTACCTCTTTCTCCACTCCACTTATTGAAGTGGTGGAACCACCCTCTATTCCTTTGGATACCCAAATAAAGGAAGTGACCACCTCCTCTTTTTCACTTAATGAAATAATGGACTTACCCACCTCTACTTTGATATAAATACCAAAAGAGGCAACCATTGCTATCACACCTTCCTTACCCATCATGGAACCACCCAATATCTCTTTGGAAACCATTCAACAAACAAATATCACCTTATCATCTCCTTCCATGGAGGAAACATCCTCCCAAATCTTGGAACCTTTCATCAAGGACAAGGGTGAAGAAACCATTCCTTTACCTCCACCTATGGGCCTAATCTTTGAGTTTGATGCCCAAATAACCAAAACAACTTGCAAACCCTTTTATTGACTAGTCCAAAGCCTAGAATTCTCTTCTCAACCCAATATAGATCGAGCTGCCTTTTGGCACCATTTTGGGCTCCCTTATCAAAACAAGCATGAACCTTTGACCTCACCTTCATCCACCCCATCTTTAATCATACCTACCCTTAAACCTATCATCACCCAACCACCTTCATCAAACACCTCTCCCTCTAAAACCATGGGGGAACCATCCAAACCATCTCCATCCAAAATAATCAAATCCCCTTACACTTCTTTAATCAAACCTATCAAGAACCTGGGGGTACTTCCTACTCCTAGCCTTATCCATCCATCTTTGAATTTTAATTATAACCCATATAGTCCACCAAATAAATCCTCAACCAAACCAACCAAGAAGGTGGATCCACCCAAACTCCCACCTAGAACCAAAACCATACCACTCGCTTCCCTCTTACCTTCTATTTTGGGACCCCATCCTTCTTCTATCTTAGGATCTCATCCTTATATCAAGAATATGACCCTCCAAAAAATACTCAAACTAAACTTCCTCCTTTATTCTACCTTTACCTACCCCCTCCAAAACATCAAACTCCCCATCATTCTTATCCAAACTATCTACCGCTACCTACCCATCTATCTCCAAACCTTCCTCATCTCAATCACCCACCTCTAAATATTTCACCTTTAAAAAACCCACCTTAAAACCAACCAACACCAACCAATCCTAATAAATCCCACATACCAAAAACATTCTACCACCCATAATTCCCACAGTAAAGCCTACTTCTAAGAAAGCTCCCACACCAAAAACCAAAAGCCCATCACCCTTAACACCTTTGCTCAAATATTATTCAACCATTTTACAAAGGTTATTACATAATTCTTCTTTAAACCTACCACCTATCAAACCTTTTGACCCTTCAAGTCATAAACCATCTTGGTTTAATGACAGTTTAATCTGCTCATACAACAGGACATCTAGACACAACATAAAAAAATATAAAGCTCTCCAAGCATTTGTCCATAAATTATGGGATGAGTATGATATATTATCAAATTAACCTCTCTTCAGCCCATTATCAATCCAAACACCAAATAAACCTATCAAAAACTTACCCACTCCCGTACTCTCATCCAAGAGTGAGGAGGAAATGAAGCAGCCTTCTAGCCCAATGTTTCCCCTCATCCACATTATCCATATGGTTACCCAATCTTTGGCCTAACAAAATGATAAGGAAAAGGCCAAAGTGTCTATTCTATAGACATATCCTTTTGCCCTTCAACATTTCAATTGGACTCAAGTGCCTTCACCTTCACCTTCACCAAAACCTAAAATATCCATTTTGGGTGCTTCTCCCTTCAACCCTTCTAAATTTATCCAAGTAGTTCTGAACTACCTTCACTTGACACTGGTGAAGATGAGCCTATATGAACTTATCAACACCTTGCCTCATCACCACCAAGCATTGATAAATTCCTTGAAATATATATAGCTCCAACCTGAAGACCCTCAACCTCTTACGACCTTTATTGGAGCTCTTCAACTTTCCACCCTTGTCTTTTTTAAGGATTCAAAAATACCTTTTGTTCATATTGAAGATCATGATCCTCCCCTCTTCATCATGGCATGTATCAATCAAACCCACATTAAAAGGGTGATGATTGATGGGGGAGATAGTATTAACATTATCTCCTCTCATGATTATGACCAACCCCAATTGCCAAAGAATATCATGTTGAAAACCACAACATTCCTCCATTCCTTTAATGATACTATGGCCACAACCTTGGGAAAAATCATCCTCCACATCATCTTAGGACCTTACACATTTTTATATCTCTTCTAAATCATATAAGGAAAGTTAAAATGAAATGTCTTACTTGGATGCCATTTGATCCATTCCATGAGTTGTGTCCCATCCACCTTGCATCGATGTGTCAATTTTGAACATGGCGGTCAGGTCATTACTATACAAGCTAACCCTAGTCCTTTCACATCTTATAATATGACATATCAACCTAATGACATTATTATTCCTCACTCATCCACCTCTTCACCAAACAATAACAACTCCACTCCTACCATTGACAAAGATTTAACTAGTTCATATATCCCTTCTTCTCAGATCCCCATAGAGGACCCCTTGAAACCTACGTTCCAACATCTCTCACTGGGAGAGTATCATATTTTGGCATTGGATTCCTTCCCTACTCCTCAAGAGTATGTAAATCTTGATCATAATCTTAGTTATGGTCCTAATATTAGAACCATCATTCTTTTCAGGCTTCCCAACCACAAAACCAATCTCATCTATGGAGGACTTGATCATCTGATTCTCACTTATTATACCACCTCTTCTACCTAACCATTTACCTCTAATTTATCTTATTTAAAAAAAACTATAAGTTTCCAAATTATACCTTCATAGGTGTGCCTATAAGGGATTCGGTCTCAACCATTATGAACATGGACATCACAAGTTACCTTTGATCAAAACCCAGAAACCTAGTGAGCAATTTGGCCTTGGGTTCATCCCACCAGAAGAACCCATCAATTTACCCAAACCTATCACCACCATTGATGAAGACATTCCATCCTCACCAACCCCATCTCTTTTTAAGTTTAAATATTTCAAAACCATCCCTTCTAACTTTTTTTATTCAATACCATTAGTTTGGGGCCCCTGACCTATCAAAATGATAGTTAAAATAAAACCTTTCCTTTCATTCATCTTGAAATGGTAGAAAATGATTCTCCTACCATCCACACCATCTAACGTCAAGACAATGATTCCATTCTCACCTATCTTGGTTTAGGGGATTATTCTATCCATAAATCCCTTCCTCCTAAAAACTAAACCATGTTGAATGAATCCACTATCAATATCAACTTGGGTACTCAGGATAACCCTTGCATTATAAAGATTGGTCAATCCTTAGATTCCTCAAAGAAACAAGATTACCCTCCCTTCATAACCAAAGCATACAATTTTCTTGGTCCTATAAATATATGCTCAAAATCAACCCTTCCATAGCTATCTACAACATCATTATCCATCCTATTGTTAAGCCTGTAATATAAAAGCTTCATAACATGTACCCTCGTATCACCCTTCTAGTCAAAGAAAAGCTTCAATACCTCTTATCTGTCAACTTAATCCAACCCATTAACTATCCCCATTGTGTTTCTAATATCATTCCCATCACCAAACCCATAGGGGAAGTTTACCTCTGTGTTGACTATCATGACCTCAACCTTGCTTGTCCAAAGGATGACTTCCCTTTGCCTATCATCAACCAACTTGTTGATCTTACTGCAAGCCACGAGATGTTATCTCTCATGTATGGTTTATTGGGATATAATAAGATCTTTATTTCCCTTGAGGATTATCATAAGACTTATTTCATCACCCCATGAGAAATCTTCCACTATAGGGTTGTGTCATTTAGTCTAAATAACACTGGAGTAACCTACCAACATGTGATGACCTAAATTTTCCATGATCTCATACATAAAATCATAAAGGACTATGTAGATGATCTCCTTGGGAAATATAAATATCGTAAGGATCATCTAGAAGTCCTCAAAATTATCTTTGAGCATCTAATCCATTTCCATGTCTGACTCAACCCCAAGAAATGTGTTTTTGGGGTCCTTTATGGAAAGCTTCTTGGATTTATTATCTCTCTTTGAGGAATCAAAGTAGACCCTACCAAATTTAGAGAGATCCTCAACATGCCATCTCCACCCCACCTTAATCAACTTTGATGCCTCCAAGGGAAGCTCCAATCCATCTGTCACTTCATCTCTCAGTTATCATGTAAATGCCAACTCTTTCACCATCTTTTCAAAAAAGATACATCTTTTAAGTGGACTAAGGATTGTCAACAAGCCTTTGATTCACTCAAAAATTACCTCCTTTCTCCACCCATTCTTACCGCTTCTAAATAGGACCAACTCTTTTACCTTTATATCTCCACCACTAACCATTCCTTAGGGGTAATGCTCACTCATCATGATGAACAAAATAAAGAGCAAGATGTCTACTATATAAGTTGAACACTTATAGAGTATGAGACTTGGTATACCCATATTGAGAAGCTTTGCCTCACCTTAGTCTTTATGGCTTCCAAAATTCATCATTACCTCCTCAATCATAAAAGCTTTGTCATCACCAACACTGACCCACTTAAGTACATGCACTCTAAACTTTACCAAAACTAGTGTATGGCTAAGTGGCTCATACTCCTAACAGATTTTGACCTTGAGTTCCTCTAGTATAAGTCAATTAAAGGGAAAGTCATTTTTGATCAATTGTCTAAAGATCCTTTTTTACAAAACTAACCATTTCCTCTTGCATTTCTAGATGAGTCCATCATTACTCTTTCTCAAGAGGACGTCACCTACCAAATGACCATGTTTTTTGACAGATCAAAGTGCTAGTGCAGTGAGGGTGTTAGATTTATTCTCATTCCCCTCAATGGTGAACCTCTTCCTCTTTCTTTCAAACTTGATTTTGAGTGTACCAACAATATGGCTAAGTATTAAAACTTATTAATAGGTCTCCAAACTGCTCTAGCCTTGGGAGTTAAGATGATCAGTGTCTTTGGAAATTCCCAACTTGTGGTTAGCTAGATCAATGGATCCTACCAATGTAAAAATGATGTTTTACAATAGTACAAATAGCTATTAGATGTACTCTTAGCATCATTTGATCATTACCTTATCCAATATGTTCCATGATCTACCAATAAGTTTGTGGATACAATGACTTCCATTGCTTCCTAGATCCCATTTGTGCCTTCCTATTCAAATCTCTTTGTCACCATTCATCATTTTATCACACTCTCTTATATCCAATCCGACCTCCCTACCATTTTTAGTGTGGAGGAATCTCCATCAAACATTTGGTATGAGCAAACCTTTGACTACCTCAACCTCAGCATCATTCCTCCCAACCTTTCTAGGAATGCCCAAAGAGCTTTTATTCAGAGTACCTCTTACTGTACCATACTAGGGGGAATACTTTACAAATATGGTTTTGATGGCCTCCTTCTCCATTGCCTACATAGTCATGAAGCTTCCCATGTTATCAAGGAAATGCATGATGAGATATGTGGGGGACACTTTAGTGGTCTAATTGTTGCTAAACGTATCCTTTACCTCAGCTATTATTGGCCCACCCTCAACCAAGAATATTGTGATTATGTGAATAAGTGTGTTAAATGTCAATAACACACCAATTTACATCATTCACTGGCCCATGGACTTAAAGTATCCAAGGAATTTTGGCCCTTATCATAATAGAGGTTGGATCTCATTGGAGAAATCAATCCTCATTCTTCACAGTGGCACCACTCTATCATCACCACCATTGAATATTTCACCAAGTGGGTGGAGGTTATTCCTCAAATCTCAACCAAAGATAATAATATATTCAACTTCATCAATCATCATATCATCTTTAATTTTAGTATTCCCCATAAGATCATCACTGATAATGGAAAATATTTCAAAAATAAACAAGTCTAAGGTCTTTGTGATGTATTTGGCATCCAGTTAAGCTTTTCCTCACCTTATTTTCTATAAGAAAATAGATATATAGAGGCTTCTAAAAAAACCCTCAACAAGATATTAACCAAATTGGTCAATGCTTTTGGTCAGGATTGGCACTTGCACATCCTCTTTGCTTTGTGGGCCTATCACACTAGCATTTGAACTTCTACGGGTGCTACCCCTTTCTCTCTGATCTTCAAAGTAGAGGTTGCCTTGCCTCTTGAAGTCCAAATTCCCTCTCTTCAAATATCCTTAAAATACATCATTTTTGAGAGTGACTATCATCAAAAACATCTAGCATTAGTTGAGCTACTTGATGAGTGTCATCTAACAATGCTTAACCATCTTCATGTCTATCAAGATCAAGTCAAGTGTGCCTATAAAAAACACTTGAAAGAATGAGAACTCAACATCAAAGACCTCATCCTGAAGGAAAATCAACATGTAACCAACATGTAAAAAAGCAAGTAAGGTAAGTTTTATTTCAATTGGCTTGGACCCTACATCATAACCCACAAGTATGGATCAGAAGCTTATCATTTATCCTTTCTTGAAGGTAAACCAAAACTTGAGCCTCTCAATGCTTTGCATATGCATCCTTTGTTTTGTTAAATAAGGATCAAACTCACCTTTTGTCTAACTTAAGCTCATCTCTTGATTTATGATATATAGCATTAGTAAACTTCTCGCATCGATTAGTCTACACCTTACATTAAAACATGGACTTGTCTACTATGGTTCTTAGGTCACCTATAGAATGGGAAAACCAACCCAAAATAGGTTACACTACTCTTCACACCACCTATCACCTATGATATTTTCACCTTCCTCACACCTTCATACTGCCCTTGAGGACAACCGACTACAACATAGAACCATGTGATTAACCATCATAGTCATAGCCTATCTTAAATATGGGTACCATGTCTCTATCCATGACATGGTTCTCGTGAACACTTTTCATCCCTAATAAAACAAAATCCCATGGTAATTATCTCTCAAAACCACTCCTTTGACCTATCATTAACCTTCTTTTGCTCTGGGTTTTACCCTTGTAAAGGTAAACCTTTGAGCCTATATAGACTTATCCACATCTAACCTAACATAAAAATAATTTAGGATACCTAAATATCACTTGGGTCAAATATATGTATCATGTAGACTACTCCCTTAAAGGAAATCTACCCAAAATCTAAATTGATTAAAAACATAGATTATTTCCTTGAAGGATGGCTACCAACATGAACAAACTCAAACTTAGACCACTCCTTAGAAGGATGGATAAGTAAATTTTGTCAATATAAATCATTTGAAGTTTCCCACATTGATTAGCTTCACAAATCTATGAAAACCAAACAACAAAAGACCCTATATCAAAATCAAAACAAGATATCCCAAAAAAATTATAATCAGCTTTCATATATAACATTAGTAAACTTCTCGCATCGATTAGTCTACACCTTGCATTAAAACATGGACTTGTCTACTATGGTTCTTAGGTCACCTATAGAAGGGGAAAACCAACCCATAAGAGGTTACACTACCCTTGACACCACCTATCACCTATCTCCCCTTTGTACTATCTATAAATCAAAGGATTCTTGAGCTTACTTGACACGAAGTGATCAAGACACCTTTTTACCAAACAACATATGTTAATGTGAAGCATTCAAAGGACTTATATTCTTTAAGCTAATCTAACTTAAATTTTGTTTAGTCTTTACCAATGAAGAAGCATCATGCATTTTATTTATCCTCTCATAATTGGTTCATGTATTCACTTAGACATATGTCTCATGTTTTTTATCTCTTTTCCATATCTAGTTTTGTTATATAACTTACTTTAAGTGCTATCATAATCAATAAAATAAACCACTTCACATATCCATGATCATAAACCACATCGCATATCCATGATCATAACCATAATTAAAACATCATAGCCATAATCAAAACATCGTAACCATATATAAAACAAAGCATCACATCATCATAAACATCATCCATAATCATCACATGCCTAAGATAATGAGCCTATATCTCATAAGAATAATCATGATAAACTATAAACATCAAAACCATGAATCATGAAACATAAAATAACATTTATATATCATCATCACATCATATACATCATGTCTCATCAAAAGAAAATAGTACATATAATAATGTGCATCTCTGTTTCTCTTAAAACATATATATCTCACTGCATTAGCTCATAGGCTAGTATCAAAATCATATGCACCTATGTATATCATATCATAACATATGCCCCTGGGGTACCACTACCATCTATTTCCTGCAACCCCGAGGTGAATTTTTATCCAACTATAGTTTTGGCCCACTGACCTGGTGTAGCCACATTAGCACCACCTATTAAACTAGCTTTGTACTCACCCCATCAAGGCTCTACTGGGTAGTGAGTGAAGACTATCACCTCATAGTATCATAACTCCTATACAATGGCTATATACCTCTACATATCAGTGGTCCCTATTATACCTACTTGTGTTGTTGTTGCTCCTTTGGTCTATCTTAGAGCATCTTGTTCCTAGGTGACCTAGACTAGTGTAACCCTAGCCTAGTCCCTCTCACTTATTATAATGGCTAGCTGACCCTGTAAAGTAACAACTTATCCTTTTAATGTAGCCACCTATCCCTATAAAGTTGTGACATGTTCTTATGAAATGGATATCATCACTCCTACCTATCCATCAGGGCTACCTCCCTATACTTAAACCTATATACCCCCATCAACTGGGTCCACATCCATAGGTTTCCTACCCCCATCATCCCATCCAAAATTTATTACTACATAGAGGTCCTAATACCATGCCAATTATCCATCAACATAACCTCCATCATCAATCTATACTCTAGTGGGTAGCTCCTCATAACCAAGAACCATCTCCACTGGCTATGGATTTAGAAGTAAAAACTTGGCATCCTCCTGCCTATACCTTGGAAATGGACCCAAAATCCCCTATATCAATCCAAACTACCTATGAACCTTGTCAAAAAGGATGAGCTTAGTCTCACCCTCTCTCCTCCAAAAAATCCACCTATAGCTCTGCAATAATAAAATATGTCGAGTATAGTGGGCCCACCTCAAAAATCTAACATACAACCTCCAAACCACATCTCTAACCACCAAGGCCTCTAATGCCCCTCTAAACCAATCAATATCTCATACACCTCCTCTAGGTCTTATGAGCATGTAGTCACTCCTCCACCACATAAAACCCACCCTAAAGTCCATCTAGACATATCCCTCCCATGGCAGCCCCATCAGCCTCAGAACCCAGATGTGCTCATAGGCTTAGTAGTGTATCACAAACCCCACACTAATGCCATACCTCTTGTGAGCTTTGAACCCCCATAGATCCTTATATATCTAAACTAATAGAATAGGCACCCACCCAAACACTATGTGACCCAGTAACATCTCCACCAAAACTCCTATTAATAGATAACGAAACCTTCCACTACTCAAATCTAGCACCATAAAGTAGGAGATCACCATCATCATCATAGTCATCAACCTCTGATCATCCATAGCCCTCTGATATAAAGGTACATAGCTAAATCCTCTAACATTCCACCTAGAAAAGGATTGATACTCACCATATAGAAACTCCATGTGCTTGTTTCTCTCCTCCCTTTCAATGTGATATATCAACTCCCCCCAAATCGGTAGTCATGTGATCCTGTGTATATCCTATATCAAGATAGTCATCTCACTAGTCAATAGGAAAAAGGTGTTCATGACTAATTCCCATATCTTAATGAGGGATACAATCATCATCTCATCTCATATCACATGTTGGTACTACATCATCACTCTAAGGCCAACATCCTCTAGGTGTGCCCAGTCATCATCTATCATCTCATGATGGATCTCTACAAAGATATGAGGAACCTAATCTTGCATCTGGATCTGATCCTGTGCCTACAAAATTTAATATAGAAAACACACTTAGTTTTTTATAAACTACTTTGTCCATGGACAATATCCTTTTACCCCATTTCACCTACTTAGTTTCACCTTTTTTTTAATATATGACCAACGTCTAGTTTTTTAGTTATTCATCTAGTTTTTAACTTACCCTAAACCCAAGCTACCCTTAGCATTCAAATGCTAAAAAATTTTACACTCACCAATTTCTTTCATCAAAAACACTTATCCATTTGTTTGACCACTGATGGTCAGGGCCCCATTTGGTTGATGGTCATCGATCATCAACGGTCAGATACGATCATCGACGATCACTATGTGTGACCACTAAAAGAAAACCCCATCCCTAACCTATCCACAAAAACACCCAAAACTCATCCCAACTTAAAACACACCTACCTAATACTTACACTATCCCCCCTCAACCTATCCCACCCTTCAAAATTCATTTTCACCCACAAATTCAACAAAAAACAACCTACATCCTAAATACATAGGGAAAACCCCTCCCCCAAACTAATCATAAATCAATAAAATTCAACAAAAATGACCAAAATTAATCTATTCTACCAAATTAATGCAACCCCTACCTCATTCCTTAACTATCTTTCAGGATGAATTCTAGGTCTTATTGCCTAGCCATGCCCCTATCTACCCTGCATCCTTAGTCTAACACTCTGGTCAAACTCAACATAAATCTCACACTCAACTACTCAACAACTACCTTGTCAGCACTCTCACATAACATGCCAAAGTATGATCACTCATGATCATGAGAATCAACAAGCACAAATGACCAAAGTGACTCACCTTTTTCACTTTTTGCTTTCATACTTTTAGGGTTTTATTCCTAACCATCAACAATCAGGGTGACCACTGACAATCGCATTCAAGACCCCCAACCATCAATGGTTAAGAGGTCAAATTTTTTAAAATCTTAGCACACTCACCATAGTGACCACCTTTTAAAGATTACCTTCTTTACCTACCCAACCAAACATGTCCACCTCGATGTTGGCCATTTTGTCCCAAACTATCACATATTTTATGGTGACCTTGTCTTGGTCCTTTTGACCACATTGGCTAACATTGCCATGTTGAAAATTTGAATTTTCACCACCTAGTTCACACCAAACAATTTATGTTCTTCTTGAGAGCACTTCATACCTTGGATACCTATGAAAACACCAACCCTATTTAGGAGACTTGATAGGAATAACCCGATCAGCTATGCCTAATGTTATGGCCCAATTCCCCCATCACCAATCCTTCTAGCACCAAACTTATTTTTACCAACCATGACGACTTATTCTATGCATGATCTCAGCTATCATACTTAGTCACATTTTGTGTGTATGTTTTCTCTTCAAATAACCAACCACCATTGTCACCAACCTCATTAATCACCATAACCACTTATCAAACCCACACCTGATTCAATTTCACCTTATCCACTCTCAATTTAAGGGGGAACACCTCCTTCCATATTTGGAGCAACCATAACTTCAACCTATAATCCATTTTTTTTTTACATCTTGATAACAAAAACTACATTAAAAAAAGGGGTAAAATGTAGACACTAAAAAACTATATATGATGGTTCTAGATATCTAAACACCCCTAAATCAAACCATTACCCAACCTCTGACCATGACCCTGAGTCAGGTTAGCTAACTATCTAAACCAACTCACTAATCTACCCTTTTCACTCCACTTGACCTTTGACACTCAACCATCGATGGTCACTATGACCATTGATGGTCACCCTAACTGCTAATGGTCAGGTCCCTACCACCTGAACACTCAAACTTGGTCTATGTGTGAACCCACCAAGCACATCATAATCTAATTCATGCAATGAGCTAACACATTAAGAATTAAATTTATGTAATGAGTTTCACCCCTTATATAACTTACACCTCTATCTCTTTTTCCTATAAAAAAGAGGAATAAGAGGTGAAAAAAGGATGGAGGGATCTAGGAACTTAGCAATCAGGTAATAAAGCTATCAACCAACAGTCATCAAGAGATTCTAGCATCAAGAACTTCTTTGTAGGTCTTCCCTTTAGCAAGTCAAAAGCTATGATAGTCACCCGAACCTCTGCTCTAATTATTTTTCAAGTGAAGTACCACTACTCTTCCAAAATCACTCTAGATTAACTACCAACTATCAAATAACCAGTTAAGTATATTTTTTGTTAAGTTATGATTATTTAGTTTCTAACCCAAACCCTTCTACATCATATCTTTTAACCTCCCATCCCTAACCAGACCTTTAATGATCATTGACCTCATCATCCCAAGCTTTTTACAACACTTCTCACAACCCATAGTAACTACCAATGATCACCCTAACCATCCATAGTCACATTCAACCACTGACAGTCACCTTTAACCGTTGATCATCACCTAACCAATGATGATCATCCCGACTGCCGATGGTCACTATGGTAGGAAATAACAACAATTAATCTCTACCTAGTTACCCTCAACCAAATTCCACTTTCTATTTTTCTACCTATTCATAGAGTCCCCACCTATTTTCTAAACTTGACCAGACCTATTTAGCATTAGTATTGACCCATTCATTGCTATAATTAGTCTATTTCTTTTATCAAGCATTTATTTCTTCTTGCATTTCCTTTTAGTCTTTGTTTTTATTTGATGCAAGTATTTCATCTTTATTTATTTCAACTTAACTATTTTAAGAGAGTGGATTGACAGCCTCCTAGTAAGGTCATGCTTCTTGGAACTATCTTACGCTAGGCAATCCACCTTATTATCCATCTAACAACCCCTTTATTTTAGTGTTTTCTTATCTACAAGTCATTATTCCCAAGATAAAGAGGGGATATTTATAATCATCTGGACCACATGTGCATAAACAAACAGGTTCTTCTACCATACCCTATTTAGTTTCTTACTTTTTCTTTAACTAGAAAATAAATTTAAATTGAGAGAAACAATAAGTTGGGAATCAATTAAAGCCACCACCCTTCACATTTTAGTCATGCTAACCACATTCTCTTTGGAAGTTGGTTCAATAAGACTTTCAACATTATAGGTGGAAGGGGTGGGCTTGTCTTGGGTAAATAAATCAACTGATGATTAGGATGAGGGTCTTTATAGATAGCTAAATGAGCATTTTCTTAATTTAAGGCTTGAGTTTTATCATGTGATTTATAGTCTTTGAAATAAATTTCATAAGCTTGTTGGCACTTGTGAATGATGAAATTATGATCAAACTTAAGACCAAGGAGAAAATCCATAGCTAAATTATGAAGTTATTTACATGTCTCATAAAAATGACCCCAAATACTGTGAAACTAACAAAAATTGTTAGGATCATACCCAGATTTTATAGGATGAGTAGGGTCAAGATCTCATGGAAGAGACCCAAGTAGACACTCAAGAAATTTAGTTGAGGATAGAGGTTTATGAATGTTGATGTTTTTTGGTGAAGAGAAATGAGGATTAGTATATTATTTAAAAGGGGGAGCTGGTTTTGAAGAAGGGTTAGGAATGATAGATTGAACATTGTGAATGGTACCTTAAGAATCTGTAACACCATCATTGGTAACATTGTAGTTTTTGTTCTTTAGTAAGATACAAGGACCCACAAAAATTTGGGGTGGATTAAATTAATGCATAAGGAAATCTTATCATTTAGATTAGTTAATAGCCTCATCTAAAGTATGTGGAGAAAATACAGACTCGATATTGATAAAGAGATGGAAAAGGTTGTCATCAACCATGTTATGTTCACATTTATGTGACAAAGTCTTCCATCTTTTAACAAAGGCTTGAGTGGTTTCATTTTCATTTTTTTTCCAATTTATGAAATGGGCCAATGTGTTTTTAGGAAGATCACTAGTTTAGAATTCTTAAACTAAAGCATTCACTAAATCCTCCAAACTAGTAATGGAATGTGGTCTAAGTTGGTTGTACCAATCCATGGCATCACCTATGAGGGTTTTGGAAAGGAGCTTGGTAGTAGCAAAGGTGTTTAATTAGACCCAATCCTTATAAATATTTCTAAATGTTTTAATATAAAGGGTGGGATCGGTTGATCCATTATAAGAAATTGTAGGTGTTATACCTCTTATGTCAATATTATAAATTTGAGTAGTAAGAGATTCATTTTGAAGATGATATATGGTTTTGTAGACCAACAGAGGTTGAGGAATGAGATTTCCTTAAGAATATCGAAGAGGAGGAGGGGGAACATTTTGGTTATGTGTGCCCCAAGCCATTGGTTGTAGATGAGATTGAAGGTGAAGAAGGTGGTTTTGCATTCTCATCATTTGATTTATGTTATGAGCTTGAAATGTATTCATTTAATTGAGATTTTTCAACAATAGTTAATGTGTTTGATTAGTATTAATAAAAACATTAGGGTTAGCATTAGTGTTATTATTAGTGGCTTGGGTACCACTATTGGTGTTGATAGGAGCTTGAGAGGAATTATGAGTGTGCGAAGCACTAGTGGAAAAAATTTATTGTGTAGAAAACTATGGACTAGTGAATGGTTGAGAGGAAGAAGCATGATTACCTTCGGTAGCAAAGAAAGCACTAGTAGATGGATTAAGGATAGTGGATCTCAAAAGAGGCCCACTATATGTATAATCTACCATGTTAGTGGATATGCTAGGCATGGAGGTGGAAGAAGTTAGATAATAAGTCATGGTATGAGAAGGGGTCAAAATCAAAGGAAGATGTTAAGAATCAAAGAAATTGGTACCCCCAAATCTAGTTGATAATGTAGGAGTAGGTGAATAAGGCTCTTCAACTAGAACACTAATCATAAGATTGTAAATGGTAGAAGGATCCTTTCCTCTATGTTGAGGAAACTTAGAGATAAAGAAGATAATTTTGAGAGTATACTCTAACTCAAGTTGGTATTCTAATGATAAAATATTATTATGTTGCAAACAGGTATTAGGAGTGATCCCATAGTTCATTGTGCGAGTGGCAATATGACCATTACTAGCATTCAAGATAGGACCCCTTCTCTATCTATGGGAGACCCTATGAGGATTGGTAAGATTCATCATGTTTGTTGACTATAACTTAGTGTCACTATCAAATATTAAGTTTATGATGAATGGAAGGGAAGAGAGATGAGAAATCAAAGAACAAGAAGTGACTATAATAGTATAGGGTCAATTGGGTTGACCTAGCACAAAAATAAGGACTATAAAACTATACATGATCAACAAGGTTGCTCTAATATAGTGTACAAACATTGGTGAAAGAAGAAAAAGGTGATATAGATAGTATAGGGTCAACTAGGTCAATCATGTATAGTGTATAGAAGCTAGAAAAAGGTATAGGGTTAACTAAGTTGACCTAGTATAGTAGACAAGGAAGAAAAGAAAGTTTGTAACAAGTTATGAATTGAAACAAGATAATTTTTTCAATTAATCTAGGAAATTAAGAATTGAAGGGAAAAAAATAGACAATTGGATCAATGTTGGATAATCTAATTGAAGCATATAATACAAAACCTTGCATTAATGATAGATAATGCAAGTTTTTGCACACACAATTGAGGAAAGAGTATGAAATCAACTTGAAAAATAAAGAGCTAACTAATGGGTCAACCTAAGATGTTTTATTAGATTATTAAGAAATGATTTTAAATATGATGGGAAGTTGGTTGTACAAGAAGGAATTAGATATTAATCTAAGGATGGTTTTAGGTAGTTTGGGCTGAAAGGGATTGTAATGGTAATGATACATGCTTGGTATTGGGGCCTACCCCCTCACTTCACACATCGCAGTAATAAGGGTGTCAAGTGCTTAGCTATAATATACCATTAACCATGCTTTATACTTGACTATAGTATCAAGTCGGCTTTCCCTTTGGTGATGAAATCCAAGTAGGTTGGCTTTGGGTAGACAAATGTTAAAGTGCTTGTTTAGATTATGTGATTTGGCCATGTCTACATAAAATAGAAATAGTGAAACTAAACAGATAATTAAAAACCCCTAATTAGACTATGTGAACTATTCTAAGTATGAAACCAACAAGAAAATAAAGGTGTGAACTAAATACTAACATATAGAGATTAATTCCAAATTGAAACAAGGTATAGTGTTGACACCATATGCACAAAATATAGAATAGGGTTAACAGGGTCAAACTTGTACTATAAAAGCAAGGTCTAAAATAGTACAGGGTCAACCAGGGTCGACCTAGTTATTCAGACAACACATAGAACATAGAACTAGGTCAATAGGGTCAACCCAATTGACTATGCAGGGGCCATTTTAAAGACTGCAAACTTTGAAAGGAAATACAACAAAAAAAGAGATAGAGAGATAGAAAGGAACCTTGGTGGATCAGAGATGCTGAGAATGAAGACTTCTAGTCAAGAACCTTGTAATATGCTTGCAAAACTTGCTAACTGGGTCAACTAGGTCGATCAAGCTTTGTAGAATCCTACTACTGAGTGTCTAAAATGTATAGGGTCAACTAGGGTCAACCTAGTAGTTGAATCTAGATGCCTAAAAGTGTATAGGGTCAATTGGGTTAACCTAGTAGTCTGAACTAGAAGTTTGGAAGTCTAAAAACTTGTACTAGGTCATCTGATTTGATCTAATTGCATGTTCTTGAAAACATGTACACAAATATTAGAACTAGTTTAATAGATTCGATCCAATATGATAGATATATGATAAAAATAATGCTAAAAAGAATGAAAGAAAGTGAAATAAATCCTATTAGGGTTAGTTTCACATCGAGTTCATTAGAATATATACAATCATAAATACATCATGTTTATAAATCAATCTTAGCTCATAGAAGATAGAGCATTCCTATAATTTTGATTGGGAATACATTTTTTAAGTAGGAAAATAACTAATATGGGGATTCGCTAGACCTAATTAGGGGATCACTTGTCATAATACACTATGTGAGGTAGGGTTATAAAGCCTACAGTCTAACACAATCATGTAATAACCCTAAAAGATCCCTAAGGTTTGATATTTTACCTATGCTAATAAACAAGAAAGTAAATATAATGTAGTGCACACCAAAGCTTGTAACACAAAGTGGGGGTTAGAAATAAAACAAACAACTAAAATAAACATGCATAGAAGACATATACTTATGTCAATGTATACAGAATCCTAATGCATGTAAGAAAGATGCACAACTACATTATCTATCTAATCTTATAAAGGATAAATAAATTTAGAAATACTTACCTTGAATACGAACCTATCGAGCCTCAATCTCTCCGTTGGCCAAGGTGCTTCGCAAGAGATTGTTATGGTATGTAAGGATAACAAAGACAAATTAGCTCTAGGCTATATAACCTATCTATGAAGCCAAAAAAAATCTCTAAAAAATAAGATACGTATCTCCTAAAAAAGTATGGAACCCTAACCTTTATTCCTCAAGTAGAATGGTCAATAAGCAGATGCCTATTCACACTTATTCTTCTTTGCTTCTTTTCTCTACAAATGGTTGGAAATGAACTTGTATATATAGGTAGATCTTACCCTAAATCCTCTTATAAATGTCAGATGTACAGGGTTGGCCATGGTTGACCTTGTATGTTTTTGAGAATATTCACTAGGTCTGAGCTAGGTCAGCTAAAAGGCTAACAAACCCAAAAAGTGAAAAATACCCTAAACTGTATAGGGTCAGCCATGGTCAACCTAGTAAAAAAAATAGTCCAAAAGTGAATTAAGGCAAGAAATGGAGGATAGAAAGAGGAAAATGACTAGAATGGTTAAGGCTAAGAAGAATAAGCTTAGGGTTAATGGTTTTAGGAGATGAGTGTGTAAATGGAAAGTGACAAAAGGGACAACAATATTACAAAGCACTAATGGTCTGCCCACCCCTTTCTCAGTGTACCCCTTAAGGCATGCACTAAGAGAGATTGAAACTCGACATGTTCTTGCAAGATACAAAGTGTCATTAATCAATAAAAGTTTGAAAATATTATGTGTATACAAGATATCACTTGCAATGTAAGACATCCAATCAAGTTAGAACTAAAATCATCAAACCAAGACTACAATATAACTAAGGAGGAAATCAAATGGATCAAAATCTTATTTCCATTATTATAATTTGCCATGTCAACTAACTATTTAATGCCCTTTCTATATAACCAAAGATATCAAAATTTGTCATCGAGCCTAGCTCATAAAACATGTTCCTAAAGTCATGATAATGGACATCGATAGTATCTAAACATGGTATTATATAAATAACATAATCTAAACTATATAGGATGTAAGCATAATACATAAAATCATCTCTAATCATCTACAATGACATTAATTAATAATATAATAGTAAGTTGTGATTTTTACATAATGTCAGAATTATAATCGCATCTATAACACAATCTAAATAAGCATCAAAATCAAGAAAGATAGGCTATTAAAGTTACATAACCAGCAACCAAATGTATCATAAGATCGGGTCATGGCATCCTCCCCCAATTAAATAAGATCCATCCTAATGACTACTCAAAACAACCAAGGATAGTGTTTCTCGAACAATTGTGCATCTTCCCAAGTGGTGCTTATTTTTCATAGTTGGTCCCATTGTACCAAAACTTGTCGAATGTCTCTATTTTACAACTTAATGTTGTGGTGGTCTAAAATTTTCATTGGATCTAGCTACATATTTTCTTATTTTGTAACCTCTATATTTTTCCAATCTAAGACATGAGAAAGATTAGGTACATATTTCCTTAATAAAGTAACATGAAAAATATAATGGATTATGGACAAAGAAGGGGGTAAAATCAGCTGGTAGGCAATATGGATAATATTATCCATAATTTTAAAAGGTTTGACAAATTGTGGAGCTATCTTGAAAGTTTTTATGAACTTAATTGAACTTTTTTGAGGTCTAACAATAGAAAAACCTTATCACTAACAAAAAATTCATTGGGTGTTCTCTTATAATTAAAAGAATTCTTTTTTTGATCTGAGACAACTTTTAAATTCTAGCATATTAAGGCCATTTACTTACCATACTCTTAGACTACTTTAGGGCCAACAGTGGATCTATTTTTTAAAATATCCCATCCAAGTGGGATCCTACATTTTCATCCATATAGAGCTTCAAAAGGAGCCATTTTCGGTACAGAATGATATGAGTTATTATAATCAAACTCAACTACATGGAAATAGTCTTCCCATTTAGTTTGATGATCCATAACGTACATCCACATCATGTCCTCAACCACTTTATTGAGTCTTTTATTTTGACCATCCATTTTTAGGTGGTATAATTTTTCAACCAAGTGTCGAATGTTGCAGTCAAGGTTTGCTAAAATCTTAACATGAACAACTTATCTCGACCAAAAATGATCACTTCAAACATCCCATGTAATTAAAATACCTCTTTAATGAAACATTATACAAACACAGAAGTGTCATCTATTATATTATTAGGAATTTAAAAAATAAAATAAAATAGATTTAATATGACCATAAATCAGATCTAAATTATGCAATAGCATGCATCACAAAAACATTCCTCAAATCACAATTATTAAGAAAGCATAAAATGGAGAGAACAAGATAAAATCACATATAACACAAATATACCATGGTTCAACCAATGTGGGTTATATCCACCAAGAAATTCTTCAAATAAAATAGTAATCTAAAACAAGATTACAATGAACTCTCATAGAGATAGAAAATCTCTTATAGAAAATGTTGCATAAATAAATGTTGCACTTTCACCTGCACTTGCATAATAATGTATATCATAAGCTGATATATCACACCCTATAAATGAACACCTATACTTTGTAAAATGCATGCACTTTGACTCTATCTCTCAAAATCCACACCTATAAATAGAATCATCAACCTCCAAAGGTCACACCATACCCTGTAAATATAATAAATGATGACTAAATCCACCTCACAAGGATAAAACATGCCATCCTCATCAAGATAGTCTCTATACATGAAAAAACATGCCATTTCACTTAATCATGCTTATCCATAAGCCCCATCAAGGGGAAACACGTCATACTCCTCCAAAAGGCACAACTTCCAATGCAAATGTGATAACAATCAACTCTTCAAAATGAGAAAGTTGATCCCACTTCCATAATACATCATATAAATTATTAAATGAAAAATTTAATAATTTTCTCATATGGAAATCAATTTAATTAACAATTAATTCCCTAAAAATAAGGAAATCAATCCCACTTCTAACAAGCATGGAAGTCAACATGAAAATTATTATATATGCTTTTAATAATATTCACACACATGAGGAGTAAATGCAAAATGTGCTCCCCACATCCTTGGAGCTCCCTAAGCCCCCAAAACATACCATCATGGTCATGTGATAGCCTCAAAGGATTCCACACTCAACATATATTTCCCACTATAAAATGGCCAACCTTAGTTCCCTTGTCAATTACCACCAAAATGGTGTTGTGTTTGTTGTGAGATTCAAGAACCCCAATAACAAAATCAAGGAAAACTACATCCCACTAATCACTAGGTATATCATAAGGATATAACAAACTCCTAGGGTGATAATGTTCATCCTTGACATGCTTATATTTTTATCATCTTTCCACAAAATTGATGACATCATGCCTCATACAAGGCCAAAAATAATGTCTTTTCAACTCATGTGTCATTTTAGTGACACCTAGATGAGAAAAATAGGGATATATATGTGCCTCTTATAGCACAAGACTCTTTAAGTCACCTAACTTGGTTACAAAAATTATGTTTTAATTCCACAAAAGGCCATCTACCTCAACAAAAAAAGCAGCAAATTATTTTACTAAAGGCTTGTCAACTAGTCCTGCACTTACTTCTTGATAGTATTTATTAATAAGTTATTATGTTAGCATAGTAGTTCTAAAATTTCACTGCAATACAAATAGGGCAACAAGGTACGTGCATATGTTCAGTGCATAATCAACATGATTTCCCTGGTCCTTAACATAAGATATGTCCATGTAAAACCTACTAATAAATTATAGCCATCTTCACTATCATGCATTCAAATCATCCTAGGAAAACATAGTTTTTAAGCTCCGATGATCAGACTTCACCTTAAAATTCTTTCCTAATATGAAATACTTCCATTTTTTTAGAGCATGCACTATGACAACAAGCTCCAAATCATGTATCAGATAGTTCTTTTCATGCTCCTTGAGCTTACATGACTCATAAGCCACCACCTTACCATCTTGATTCAAGATGCCATCAAAGCCCTCCTTAGAAGCATCAAGCCAAATCTCAAAGTTACCATTTGCATTGAGAATAATCAGAATTAGAATTATTGTCAATAGCCCTTTAAGCTTTTGGAAATCCTCTTCACATTGAGATGTCTAATAAAACTTCTTGCCCTTGCAATATAAGGAAGTGATAAGATTGGCTAAGTGGGAGAAATATTTCATAAACCTATGATGATACCCAACCAACCAAACAAAACTATGCACCTCGTGCACATTAGTAGGAGAAAGCAATTCCTAAATAGCTCAATTTTTTATTAGATCTACATCAATGCCTTTCTTAAAAATAACGTGGCCCAAATAGTGTATTTCATTTTGGTAAAATGCACATTTGGACCTTTTCATATAGTTTATATTATCTTAACCTTTGCAGAACCAACCTTAAATTTTGATCATGTTCAGTGTCATCTTTTAAATAAATAAGGATGTCATCTAAGAATACAAGTAAAAACTTGTATATAAAATCCTTAACTATGTTATTCATTAAGTTCATAAATGCAATTAGTGTATTGGTTAACATAAATGGAAAACTAGTGAACTCGTAGTGAAACTACCAAGTTCAAAATGTTATTTTGTGAGTGTATTCATCTTTAATTCTTAAATGATGATAGTCAGATCTTAAGTCAATTTTGAAAAATACTGTTTCATCTTTCATTTGATCAAACAAATCATCAATCCTTAGTAATGGATATTTATTTTTTATTATTACCTTGTTAAACATGCAGTAATCAGTACATAACCTTAGTGTTCCATCTTTATTCTTCAAAATACCACTAGATCACTCCAAGGAGAAACACTTGGCTTAATGCTTCCACTATCCAAAAAATTTTGCAATTTAACCTTCAGCTCTTATAAATATACCCCATTCATTCGATAAGGGGTCTTTGATGTAGGGGCAACCCCTGACACAATATCTATACAGAATTCAAACTCACGTTTAGGTGGAAGACCAGGTATTTTTTTAGGAAAAACATCCATAAATTCCCTTAAAACCAAAAAATATTGGTAGAGTTGTTCATTTTCCTTGAGTAAATCTTGTAACTAAACTACATATATTTTACAACCATTTTTCATAACCCTTTTTAACTACAAAGCTGAAAATACTTTTCAATTTTTTGGTCCTTGGATGCCTTATATTTCTACATGATTTCTTAAGTCATCAATGCATTGCATTCTTTTTCCAGAACAATCAAGTGTTGCTTGGTGTTGTTGTAACTATTCCATGCCCAAGATGACAACTTAAGACCCCAACGGTGTCAAAAATAGATTTATCTTGGTTCTAAATACATAAAAATCAAGCTCATCTTGTTCTAAGTATTCTTGGATAGAAACCTTTTTACTAGTACCAAACTCAACTTCCCAACCTTCTCTTATCAAACAGGTTTTACCTTGTATTGATTGGCAATAACTAGTGAAATAAAATAATATATTATACTATAATCAATCAAAACAACTACATAAATACCATCTATAATACATTTTATTTCAGTTAGGGTACAATAAAAATTAGTCTTCATGTTATCTACAGTTGCATATACCTAATGGTTTACTGGTTATCCCATTTTTAGCTTAGGGCAGTCTTTATGATAGTGGTTATCACCATATTCCTAGCATACAATAGTCCTTTGGGGAGTTATAGAAACAATATTTGTCCCTATGGTTGGACCATGTTGACTATTATAATTCTGATCTTTATTGTAAAAACTCATTTTTAAGGAGCTTTGGGGCTTGATTTTTTTGTTTTAACCCTACGATTCAACTTCCAAAATGAGTAGGAATGGAACAAAAGAATAGGAGATTTCCTCAAGGATTCTATAGGTGCATGGCATTTTTAAGGGATTTATTCCTATATTGATGTTGTGTGTTTTGCATGGACACCTTAAAATTATATTATGATGGTTATATTGTAATGGCATCCAATTTGATGCCACTTTTGTATACCCTAGGTTGGTAATATTCAATAGTGCTCGCATGTGCACTAACAAACATCCTAATAATATTATAGATTCCCAACAAGTGGCAAATGGTTGATGGGTAGTGTATTCTATTATAAAGGAAGATTTTGTAAGTAAAAGACATGAAGAAAGAGAGACCCAAGGGACAAATGTCATGGACATCTAAATCACTTCTACATGCTACCAAAGTACTATATAAGGGGAAGCCCTACCTCCAAACTCATCTTTTTTGCCATTTTGGTTTGTCCTTGTTTTAGAAGTTTTTTATTATTTCATTTTGCTTATGTATTTGTGAAAATTCTTGTGTGATTGAGTGATTTGGTTATCACTTCAGGTCATGAGAAGAATTTTTGAAGCATGTTAGGGCTCATGGTAGTCATAGGTCTCATAAGATTAGGAATTGGTCATATATCTCAAGCTTAACATGTAGTAGAGATTGTATTGAAATTGTAACAAAATATTTTATTAATCTTGTGATATAGATCTTGGACATGTTCCATGTAATACATTGTTTTCAGAAATCAATTAGTGTATTAGAAAATTTCTTTTAATTCTGAAGTGGTTTTCTTAAATTATGAATGAAAATTCTATGTAAGGTTTGTCATTATTCATGTGCATCACTTGGACTACCTATAAAAACTCATTTTTGAGGATCTTTCGGGTTTGAGTTTTTTTTTAACTGTAAAATTTATTGATTTTTTAACTATTTCCCTAAAACTTACACTTTTGATTTGATTGTTTTAAATTTTTAGTTATCAAAGAGATATTTTTGGCCTTGGATTTCTGCCTATCCATTTTGAAATCCTATCTTTCCCTTTGTCAAGCCTTTTCTTTCTCTTCTGCCCTATGAGTAGATTCAATTACAGCTACCAAGGTTCTTGGGTTTGTCATATTGACATCATGCATTAATTACTCTTTCAACCCCAATTTGAATTTAGTCACTTTTATCTCTTCATCATGCATATAGTTCACATGATGTATTAAGTTTAGTTAACTATTTTCATATTTAGTAATAGTTAGGTTTTATGTTTTAACTGCTAGAAATTAGTTATTTTCTACTCCTTGAAATTGGCACTTAAGTAACTTTTTTAAAACTTCCCTTCAAAGGTTTTCTAGGTAAGAGTCATAGGTTTATATCCCTTTAAATCACTGGAGTGATTCCACCATAAAACAATAGGCCCAACCAACTGGTAGGCTATCATCCTAGATTTTACATTAGATGGCATATTATGTAGATTGAAATACTTTTACAATTTTACAAGCCATGCATCAACTACATCTCTAGATTCTTCACATAAAAAGGCAAGTGGTGGAAGCTTTTTAAACTCCTTGATGATTTGGTTAACCATAGTCAAAGGTGCCTCTTAGAGCACATGTTCCTCTGCTTGACCATTCTTCAAGTGGGGCACTTATTCATGAGAAACACCTTCTAGATTATTCAATCTACATTCCTGATTTTCCATATTGCCTTAGAGGACATTCAATGTTGTTAAAATCCTATTAAATATTTCTTCCTACTTATCAGTAATGTTATTTATGGATGTATTAAGGTTAGGTACTTCATTAATGCTATTAGCATTATTGAGAGGAGGTTCAACCCTATTTTGGTTGAGATTTCATGCACCAAGGCCTATACCTCTTATTCTACCCCTTCTTATTATGGGTATATCATTTACTTGATCATTACCAACATTAACACTACCAGATATAGATCTAACCATCTTCCTAAAAGTCACAAAACTATGGCTAGATAAAGTAAATATTTAGGCAACCATCTCCCAAAATTACCTTAGATCAATAACCCCAATCTGATACCAAGTGAAACAACCCTAAATAATGAATAAACAAAAATTATTATTATTAGAATTATTTATAAACATAGTATGAATAGAACTATGTGTAGGGCCTGATACACACTTCACGACATGTGAAGGTGTCTTTTCTATTTATTCACACCAATGTGTAAGCAACCAATAACTAGAAACAAGAAATTATTTAAGTACAAAGTTATGAAAATTCAATAGAAGAATCATCATACTAATATATGCTTAGACAAAGATCCAAAATATTCTTAGATCATCAATCAAGAGTTATAATAATATTTATAAAAGTAATACAATATAAGCTTTTGAAACACTTTAATTTTTATAAGCCTTGCATAAGTAGAGGTCACGTGTTTGTGTTATCCCTTCTTGGCTATTAGACCATGACCAGAACTTAGGAATCACTGCACCCTAGTTATTGTATTTAAGCATGTCATCAAGGAAGACATGTTTTTATTTGATTTAGCATACAATTATTACATGAGTCATAATGGTTGACATTACAAATGGATAGTACCCCATAAGAGGCCATCACATCAACTCTTATACAATTAACAAAAGATAAAAATAAAAAACACACATTTTAATTCTCAACCATCTTGCAGATCGGTAAATAAAATTCTTACCTCTATTTTCTGCCTACTTTTCCCTTGGTTGTTCTGAATAATTACATGTTTATTAACTATGAAAATACTAGGGTTAATCAAAACTAAAGGCAATTGTTCTAGTAACCATGCTTATATTTTACATTAGAAAATCAAATGATTTCCAACCTTTCCTTATCTTAACTTAATTTAAATAAAAAAAAGAATGATCCCAGCTACACACATATCTTCTATATGCTTTACTTATATAAAAATAGGAAATAATCCACCTTGTGCCTATGTTGATGTTCCTTTTTGTATATACCTAAGGCAATATTATTATTCAATAACTTTGTAAGAATATAAATTATCAACAAGATTTTTTAAAATGAATGATACAAGAAATTAAAATCTCATGCCAACATTACAATATTAATGGTAACATTACCATCTGCTTAAAATCATTTAGACAAAATGCCAATTATCCAATTGATTGAGTAGTATTATATTAAAACATAATCATTATATTCTAATTGAATTCACATTCAATCCAAAAATACATGAATCACATATTTGAATATATTAAGCCTAGTATAATCCATGTAGGATCAATTTAAGATAGAAATCAAGAACTAATGACAACTACAATTGCATTCTACCTATTTACACCATGTTACAGTTTTATAAATCAAGCACAACATTAACATAGTCCTTAACAAGAATCAAAAATAACAATTGACAATAGAACTAACACATCCCTATAGGGTTGAAAACATTTAATCAACATCAAGTTTCATGCTACCATGACAACAAAACCATAAGCTTAATAATAATCAATACACTAATAGTTTCAACTTCTAACCAATTGAGTTAGAAATTCAATAATTCAATGAAAACCAATATCCAAATGAATTGATTCGAATAATAACACTCTAAACTAGCACCAAATCCTTCATTTAAACTATTGAGAAAGGTATAGGTCACCATGAATGAGTTAATATTGATCAAACCAAATAAAAATAGAACATAAAATACTTGCATAGTTCTTTCATTAACTTATCTCTGCATGACTTCTTAAGACAATCAATACCTGAGTCTTAATCCCAAAATTGATATAGTCATCCATTATAATTATAAAATGAATAAGAGATTAAATAAAATGGCATAATTCAATGGTTACTCAACACAACTTTCTATTTTGTGTGTGTGTGTGTGTGTGTGTGTGTGTGTGTGTGTGTGTGTGTGTGTGTGTGTGTGTGTGTGTGTGTGTGTGTGTGTGTGTGTGTGTGTGTGTGTGTGTGTGTGTGTGTGTGTGTGTGTGTGTGTGTGTGTGTGTGTGTGCGCGTGTGTGTGTGTGTGTGTATTGAAAAAAACATCTATTTCAAAAGTGGAAGCCTAATTTCCTTCCACACATTAATTACACTAAATAATCAAACTCAATAATTCTCCTAAACTAAGCAATACAATTTAACACTTATCTTCAACCATAAATGAATTAACTCATAATTTGAGCATATAACAAAAGAATGATTTATAACATAAGTATGAATGATTAAATGTGACTTTACACTAGTTTAAATAACTTCCAAAATACAATTGAAGTATAAGAACATCTATATCCAAAAATGGAATCATGCCACCAATTTGAATCCCTCCATAAACAAAGAGTATTTCCAATAGAACAAATCCTCATGCTCAATCTTATGATCCCAACCATCAGTAACCCTAACAACCCCAACCATCAGCTTGATGGCAAAAATCAACTAGGCTTGGAGAAAGAGCATGAGCATGTGCCTTGAGATTGAGCCATGAATCACAATTGAAAATAGCAATCACACACCAAAGGAATAACATCAATCCATCAACCCTCAAATATGCATTCAAAAAATAGGTTACTAACAACAATCAAACATTATATTATAACATGCATGCAGTCATAATAACTTAGTTCTTCCAAAACTAGTTGTCTCCCAAGCATATCAATTCCATCAATAAATTTTAAAATGTATCCCTCAAAGAGTTCACAGGGATGTCGCTTTTAACAATAACTTATAAATGCAAGAAGTTCAAAGCTAAACAAAAACTAATAATCTTTCAACTTCCCTGTAACTACTCAAGTATCACGACCAAATCAAAGTCATGCATAGCCATACCATTCTAAATATCAAGTGTAAGGAACGCAATAGTGATATTCATAAGGAATAACCATCCTCAGCTAAAAAATAACCATTTTCAAAATATAATAATTTCCTCATGACAATGACTGCAATAATAATCCAAAACATCATAACAATGAAACCACTCGAATACCAAGTTTAAATATGAAATGATCTTTAAGACCCAATATGGTTCCACATGCAACAAGACTGAATACCACAAAGAAATCAAACACTAAAGGATAAAACCCAATTTTTAACAACCATGACCAACCTAAGAATTTATCAAAGAGCTCATAGTGAAGACATAAGTCAGGCCCAACATAAAGAAAATAGAGGAAAGAAAACAAGATAACAAATCTCATTTAAACCCTAGTATTTATTTGCAACCCATATGTCATTAACATTTCTTATAAATGATTACTATTGAATTTGGGTTCTCTATGAAGTCTTACAACTTCATGGTGAGCCTAAAGTCTTTTAGGCTTATGTGGGTTTCACCCAAAAACAAATTGAACTTGCAATCCATCCATTATATCAAAATTTCACTATACATTACTTATTTGGAGCCAATGTCATCCCTCAAAGAGAATCAAATGGTGAATGCATCTCATTCTATTCTTGAGCACCATAAGGATAAACAAGACCCCACACTTCCTTCTTTCCATGAACCACATTTTCTCATTTCTTGCCATTAATGGCATGCATAATGAAAACCACCATTACTCATTCTTGCACTGGCATTCTTACCCTAGGGTTCTGGAACCAAAAAGCTAGTTCAAGTAGGGATTAAAAATTATCCAACACCCTATGCCCAGCTCAAGAGTTGATTTTTTATAATGAAAACCAAAAATAATAATTATCACAACCAAAATACTAAAATACATCAACCAAGATTCATTATGATGCCAAAGGGGGCAGGTCAACAAGGCCCCATGAATCTCCAAACCATCATGACTACTATGCCATCTTATTAACCACAACATTATGGTTCCTTTCCAATTCAAAACATGAATTGATTAGCATGATCCCCTAAGGGGTCAATCAACAATCAAATTTAATCATGGCTCAACAGCGTTACAATTATAATAAACCAATGATGTAAGACATTAACAATTTGAAATGACACCAAACCCCACATTAAGTACATCCTCAACAAGCAGGAAATATCGAATGAATGAACACAACCGGCATGCAGGAGACAAAAATAATAATCGACAAAAGATCACAATATTAAACAGAGAAATGCATGCATGTAAGAAAAACAACACTTACAACTCAAGATGTCCAATCAAGATAGAACTAAAATTATCAAATCAGGACTAGAACAGAGTAGAAGATGAAATCAAATGGCTCAATATTTTATTTCCATTATTCAAACTATCGATGTCAATTGACTCCTCATTGCCCTTTCCATATCACCTAAGCTATTAAAATCTATCACTGATCCTAGCTCATAAAACCTATTCTTGCAGTCATGACAATGAACATCAATAGTATATAAA
Organism: Torreya grandis; assembly: GCA_037957365.1. Lineage (NCBI taxonomy): Eukaryota > Viridiplantae > Streptophyta > Pinopsida > Cupressales > Taxaceae > Torreya > Torreya grandis. The sequence goes on from JARHVA010000208.1 coordinate 5,236,919, forward strand.
CATGGTATTGTATAAATAAAATAATATGAATTTTATATGATGTAATCATGATACATCAAATCATCTATAATCATTTGTAATGGCATAAATCAATGATATAATATTAAGATATGAATTCAACATAATTTTAGAATTATAATCACATCTACAACACACAATCTAAATAACCATCAAAATCAAAAAAGATAGAGTCTAAAAGTCTCATAACTAGTAACCAAATGTATCATAGGAAAGGGTTATGATAATTTTAGACACAACCACAACCTTCCACTTCAACAACACAAGAGACATCGGTGAAGCACAAGGAACCTGTCTCAAAAATAACTCTGACACTGCCAAATAGGTCTCATAACTTAGTACCATGGTTGAGTAAGCCTAGGATGCCCATCATAGTATATGAATACAACCTCAAACCTTTGGAAGTCACACCTGAGGAGGTACATAAGGTATTTATTATTGATTTAAAGAATGGCATTTATGATGAATAGGAGGAGATGGATTTTTTATTCTAGAAGGCTATTTACACATGTCATATCTGAAAAAAGCCTTCATTATTATTATTTTAAAATCCACCATCTCTAGAGATAACTAAGACTGACAAGCTCACATAATAAAAATAGGTAAAATATAGAGTGCAAGCTTAGTTTTAGGAAGAACTATCATGTTTAGGTAACTTACAAGCATAAACAACCACTACTAATTAGCATCCGAGTAGGGTAGAAAATAAAACAAAAGGTTTCAAATAGTAATCTAAATACCTAGATGTACCCCTCATTATAAAAAATAGTTAGGAAGAAATCAATGTTTCTTCAAGTCCTTTCAAGCCACGATCTGGAAACCAAGGACACATAGAGTTGTGCAATTTTGATAAGCTATCATAGAATAAAAGAATACATTTTTAGGATTAAAATTCATAACTAAATAAGCCTAAAAATAATTTCCACTCAGGGAAACCCCTTCAAAGAATTGATATAATAAAAGGTTAGTGCCACCAATTATGATGCCTAAGACTATTATGTCAAAGCACCAAATTACAATATCCACACAATCATTTCCACTAGTTACATAACCATCCCTTACACAATCCACCCCTTCATCTTCCCAAACTTAAAGTAAACTAATTTCACCTTAATCCCCCATTATGCAATGGATTCCACCAGGCCGGTTATAGGTGTAGATGGAGATAAAAGTATGCAATATGAGCAAGCACAAATTGATCAACCTCCTCATCAAGACTACCCTGAAAAAACACAACCTCAAGTCTAGAGAGAAGAGAAGTTAGCCTTAGATATGAGGAATTCTTAAACAAATCAAGACAAAATGACCGAGGAGAAATAAAAGAAATAAAAGGAGAACTTACTCGAGTAACAATAGAGGGATACCTAGGAAGAAGAGAATGATAAGACTCAGCATGAAGAGGAAGAAAGATACACCATACCAGTTAGCCAAGGAGGTCAATGAAAAAATAATGGATAACCTAAGAAAGTAATGGGAGGTGAATAAAAAGTTTCCAATTAACAAATGGAAGTAGGAAAAAATAGTCAAAAAACCTAAGAAAGATAGGGTTGAGGAAGAAATGAATAAAAAGGAATATTATAAGGAGGAGGAGGAAGTTACCTAGAATGTGAAGGTTTATACATGTAACACTGGGAAAACCATATCCAACTTCATGACCATGGGCACAAGAGTTAAAGACATAATAATAGGGATAAGACACACAATAAACAAAATTAACAAAGAACCAAATGTAACCTTTAGTGGCCTCTACAAGTTATATTTCAACATAAGTAATCTCACAAGAATAAGGGTCATGGGTCCAAGAGGATAACCTACTGGTGGTTGGACATTCAGGATCCAATCACCAAGAATAAAACTTCCACCCTTCCTATGGCACAGTTGCAACAAGAACCAATGTCTCCTTCAACATCAGTAGAGAAACTCTCTTTCTACCTAATGGGCATAAGCATGTCACCCTAGATGCTACATGGATTACTCTAGAGAAATAAATTGAAGGTTCCACTACCTTCCACACTTCAATCACTTATAAGGATAGCCAAATATATCTAGATAATGACTAGTTGTGATAGGAGAATGAAGAGCTATGTGATTACCTTGCAAAGGCTAGAATAATGATTTAGGATACCTTCTCTACTTTGGTGCAGTATGTCCTAGGTGGCCAAGTCATGTCAAAGTCTCTCAATTCATGTTCTTCATCATAAAAATTATGTATGATTAGGCAACAACACAATGCACAGAGCAGATAAGAGTATCAGTATGGAAGATTCGTATTGAATTTGATGTCATATTAGAGTTTCTGGAAGAACATGAGTAGGTTATGGATGCATCTTCCACATAGGCAAAACAAATTTCATGGCACTTTTTTGATAAGATGGCTTAGTTGTAGGATGCCTTAGAAGAAAACAATGATGATTTGGCCAATGCCAATATGATAAAGGTAGTAATGCAAGGAAAAGTGATGCCAACTAAGATGGATTCATCCCTACATGCATCCCTATTATACAAGGATAATGTGATGAGCAAGCTGCAAGTTTTGGAATTGGACATGTTGTGAATAACCTTTGCATTGGTCTACATGCAGTGTTACCTAGACCGAATGGATAAAATAATTCAAGATATCTAAAATAAAATTGTAACCCTTTGACCAATCATTACAAATTTCATTGACGAGGATGTTCAAGGTATTATGAAAATACAAACATAACTTAAAACTACCTTCCTCATGGTCAAGGATGCATTGGAATATTTGACAAGCTAAAAAACAAATTTAACTAATACTTTGATTAGTCTAGGATATCTAAAATGAACCAAAGTAAATTACTCCTACAAAACTCCTAAAGACATTATAATTTAAGTAACGTACTCAATTGTAGCAACCATAACAAATCCATTACACTCAACCAACTTCACAGTAGGACCCCAGTGCCTCAACCTCTAAAACATCTTCTTCGGAAACATCTTCAACCTTTACATAGCCAACTTAGTCAAAAATAGTTGTAAGAACTTCATTTATGCCACCTCCGTAGTAAAGAACTAGAATTATAATTTTTTGTTCAATTTTGATTCCAACAACAATTTTGTGGGTGAGAAAGCTTTATGATTGGGGCTAGTAAATTAGAAAACCCATCAAGGGCAACCTCCTAGTTACATCAACCTATTGAAAACCTCTAAAAGATGTAAGGTTGGTATGCTACTTAGTTGAAAGTTAAAAGGGTTTCCAAGTAGTGCGCATGAAATGAAAATAGGTAAATGACAATTCCAACAAACTTACAACCTAATATTTCACATTGAAATATGATGCAACTCAAAACAATTCCACCTAAGCATAAAATCAAGGTTTGTGCATCTACACTTTGTCAATAGATTTTTCTCGAGATGAAATAATTGTTTAAGTCTAAGAAAATGTTATTAGTAAGATGCAAAATATATTTCGCATAAACTTTTAGAAGGTTATATGTGTGACATATGTGTAATTTTGTATATTTGGTATAATATAGTTGTTCATGTAAGTCAATATAACAAAGGGAATATTGAATATATATCTCAAACTGAATAGAAGAGGCAACAAAAAGTCGAGAAAGTGAAGAGCCATGTTCTCTTCGAAACATTTATATAACCAGCATGTGTAAATAAATATGGTTAGATCTCCAATTTAGTTTTGTACTTAATATAAGTCCTTGAGTTTTTGGGCATTAAAATTTGTGTTGTTCATTGAATATGTCTTCTTTAGCAACTTTTGTGTCCTCAAAATATTGTTCATCATAGTTTTGTGTGAATTTTAAGGATATAAAACTTGTGTTTATAATGTGAATCAAAATAACTAGGATAATCATGTAGAATTGACTCTGTAGTTATTCTATAAAAATATTTGTGTATAACTTCACATACTACACCCTTATGAATAAAACTAATAACAAAACATTTTGCAATTCCCATTGCAACTTTTACACTACAATAATTATCATGCCCTGATAAGGAAATTGAGTACTATTGTTAACAAGGCCAATTTCAAATATAACCAAAAACATCCACAACTAAGGACACATCTACAGACTAAAAGCGACTAATAATGTCATTATCTTGTCGTAGAGTTTCAAAATAAAGTCCCACACATGCTTTGGTGCCATGGTTCCCTGCTCTTTACAACAAAAATTGTACTTGGTTGGTTTAGAGCTTTCAATAAGCAAAATTAAATGCAAAAGAATCTTGAAATGTCCAAAATAAATTACACTGATCACCTTTAAAAAGACACCCAAAAAAAACCTAAAATCATATACATACCTTTTTTTGTTAAACAATCTAATATAGCCAACTAATTTTTAAAAAAAAAACTCGAAAAACTTTATTACAAATTATATTTTTATTAGAACTAATTATTTCAAAAATATAACTAATTGATACTCACAACTTGTATCCTGCTCAAAACTTATAACACAAACACGACAACAAATACAAGCGAACTTACTGAACACGTGGTAATCATCATCGTGCAATATATAACCTATCTAACATGCAATGTTTGCATGTTAGTCTCCTTTTGAATTCAAGAAGGCCATAAAAGTGGCCTAACAGTCCACCTTGATCCCCTCATCTGGTCTCCATGGTTTTGTTAAAATAATGCAATTTCCACCCAATGCCAAAAGTCACCGTAATGATTAAAACAAGAAGTACATGCATACGACTTTTATAGAATTTGCTTTGTATGTACCAAGCTCATTCAATGTCGTATATTTCCATTCAATTTTACACCACTGAAATGATCCTTAACTTCTTCCCAAGAAATCATTCGTTGCTGCTATTTTGTCCCTTTCACTTATTCAGTGCTCTGATAATTGACCACTCATCCACTTGCATAATGATAGAGATGGTTGAATTATTTTTTGGCATGACTGAGAACGCTAAGGTTGAATTTGCACAACTATTTCGTGAGGGTCAATGATAGAGTCTCCGCCACTAAATATGCCGGCCGTTATTGTCTGACTGCCACTTTTGCCTATTAATTTGCCCACTTTGTCAGGTTACTTAAACACAACATTTATGGATACAGCGGCCTTTGTCTGAAATAAATTTTGTTCTGCTAAATTTACAGGGAGAGGGCTTCACAGAATGAGCCACTTGCTTTGTAAGCTACACAGGTCTTCTTCAGGATTTGCGAAACTAGCGAAGGATTATGGGGATAAAAATTATTCAAGGGACGTTCCAAAGGGGTGTCTGCCTGTGTATGTGGGGAAGGATGTCTTCGTTAGATTTGTGATTGAAGCCAAAGTTGTTAATCACCCCCTTTTTGCCCAAGTCTTGCAGACTTCTGTTGATGAGTTTGGATATGAGCAAACAGGAGCTCTCAGGATTCCTTGTGATATTGTCTTGTTTGAAAGCATTCTTAACCAAATAAAAACCACACAAATAACAGCTCCACTTACATCATAGTGGAACTTATTGTGATTATTCAAAAAAAAGTATTTTTTCTTTTAAATGTAATATTTTACAGTATATACTATAAATTCTTCTTCAAGTTTCAGTCCTGATAATTATTTTGATAAACTGCAACTTTCCTTGAAGTAATACAATTGATTTATAAGATTTTATGTTCATCTAGATATATTATAAATCAAATAGCATGTATTATGGTACATCTGGAATCAATTGTCAGTGCTCAATTTTTTAATTTCCATTAATAAATTTTATTAAAATGTTTGAATCTTCTCTTTCACTCTACTAAAGAAAAAAGTGATAACATACGACATTTTGATCGTGATCTAGTCACCCATTCAAAAGATATCGGGTTATTACCGTTTAAGGTCTACTTGCGAATGCAAACAGCAGGGATAGGATTCAGATAGACTTAATCTTATTCAAAGGAATGAAGGTTGTCTTCATATTCTTAAAACCTAAGATTCTATCAAAATCTTATTTGACACCCCCTCAATGAAAAGGATAAAAGCTCAAGAGTTTGACCCTAATGTTCTGAAAGCCAAATCCCCTCTATGCTGAAGGCTATATCAATTTTCTGTTTGAAATTCAAAAAATGATTTACTTCAATGAAGAGTTTACAAATCTCCACAACTATATCTATAATAAAAAGTTGAATGCAACAATCCGTAACATAGAGTACACTTATCTTATGATTATTCACAAAATTATTATGTACACATACCGATGAAGATGATTTTATATGATGGTTAAAATCAATAATTCTTACTGGGAAATTATAGTCAAAAGAAATTAAAAAAAGTTGAAGATGATAATCGCACTAATAGAAAAATGATTATAAAAGAGATCAAATATGAAGAAAAATCTTGTCAAAGTTTTGACGTATTTTATTAAATAAAATGAAAAATACTAATGAATGTCTCATAAAAGTGATATCTGAATTTAAAGACATGAAAGTAGGGTTATTAAAATATTAATCTAACCATAATTAAATGGTCATTTAAATATAATTACATAATATCATAGAATTGAATTATTAATTTGTATAAGTTACTATCATAGAATTTATATTTATCATTGTATTGAGAAACTCTTAAACTGATAATCACCATTGCTATGGCAAAGATGGTAGATGTGATTTTTACAAATAATTGCAATTAAATTTATAAATAATAATCAATTTATTTATAGATTTAAATTTACACCAAAATATGAAATGAGGTATTTGGTGAAGCACTTAAAAGTTTTTGATTTATTGTAGTGTGTCGGGAGGAGGTTTTAATCTTGTTGGGTATAAAATATATTATTGAATTGAAATTAAATTTATAAATTCAAATAAATAATTTAAATTCATAAAAATGTTTTTAGCGATGAACTAACAATTTTTCATTTATTATATCTTCTTTGAATTGAAGGTTTTTAATTTATTTGACATAAATGATAGCCGAAATTAATTATTTATTGAGGCACTTATAATTTTGTAAGATTTTTCAAATTAAAGTTTATATACTATCTTATATAAAAAAACTCATTTACCATATACATATTTACTAGTTTTTTATACAAAATAAATCACCTACAATCAAACTTCTAAAAAGCAAGTCCATTAATTTCTTAAATTTCCATTTCCCATCCTCAAATGGTATTCAAGAAAGAACATCCATAACAATGAATAACTTTAATGCAATAATAGATTATTATGTTATTTGGTGCAAAACAATATCTAATTCATATTCTAAAATGCAACAAATAGTTTTTATTAATTGGAATGAAAGATATATAAAAACGAAACGAGAAGATTTTATTTTACAGAAATTATATAGTAACATAAGAAAAAATGTTTTAAATGATATTTATATATTTGAGACACAAAACAATGCCTACACCAATTATTTGTCTCATAAAACCACAAGCAAGGGTATAATTGCTAATAAATCCTGCTACATCTCTAGTTTGTAGCCTTGAATCCATGTCCTACAACTTCAACCCTATTGATACCATTATGTTTGCAAAAGGGCTCACCCTAAAGCTTCTATCAAACAACGCAAGTGTGTAAAACCATAATATATCAAATCATTAAAAAAAAAATTATCAATCTTAAGAATGTGGTACAAACTTAACATCGCATAATTTTTATGAGAACAAACATTAAAAAAAAATGGAAGAAACATTTACCATATTGGTTGAAGATCAAATTAAATCACATTGACCTCCCATGTTTTACCTTAATTTAGATGGAAACATTTCCTATTAAAGAGAGAATAAAAATGTTGAAAACCATCTTCCGAATTCATTGTAGACAAAAAGATAATAGGAGATGGGTCAATTTTAATTACCAAATTATGTGGTGTTGAGAGTTTTTTAGTAGTGTTGAAGCCATGGAAGTGAGGAATGAACATTTAACAATTTCAGTTGAATGAATTTTTAAAATTAAATCTTTATATTACATAAATAATAAATTATTATAATTCAAAATTTTAATTGAAACTTTCTGGTATATGAACCAAATTTATTTATCAAAAGTTTCTAACACAGGGTCATCTACAATCAAAACAAAGTAAATAAGTTTTTTCTAGTCTTCAAATTAATTATTAATAATCTTCAATCCTATTCTAAGCCCAACATAATAACTTAATATTAACTAATATTGTACTCTCATTAATATCAATTATCTCATCCGTTCAAATATTTAATCAATACACTTTATAAAATGTATTAAAAAAATATTCATTTACAATTTCACTTTTAATATGATTTAATCATCATGAAAAATCCCATATTTAATATGACCTAATTATATATTATCATAATACTAATCTAATATAAAATAATATATCAAATATAATAACACATCTTAAATTTTTAATCAACACTATCTTTATTAATTTTTAGAAAAAATATATTTTCGATTAATGAAAAAAATTGAAATAGTTACAAAATTCTTTTTGAAATAGTTACAAAATTATTTTTAATCAAAAATATATATTTTAAAAAGTAAGAAAATAATATTTTAGCCACAATTATATGTCACATTTTTAAATATCACACATGTCACAATTATTAAAGGAGAAAAAAAAATTATTAAAACAAATATTATATAATTTATTTTTTATAAAATAATATCTTTTTTCAAAAATTACAAGAAAATTATGAATTTTAATAAGTGGCCATTTAAATAGACTTAATGTACTACCATAAATTATTATTAGAATTTTATATAAAATAAATTTAATATGTAGAATAGTAATTTTTTTCCACTTTTATATTGAATTAGAATCTTGTGAGTCACTATAACTAAATTTAAATTTACATCTTACCCACTCAATATCTAGATGACAATTATATTGTCAACTTTTTTTTAAGCCAAATCATTTGTAAGAGTAATGAAAAATATATTTTATTTTCAAAAGAGTATTTTTATAATTATTTAATTTTAATAAATTATTTTCATATTTTTTAATTTTAATAAATTATTTTTATAATTATTTTATTTTAAAATAATTATTTATATTTTATATAATTATTTTAATTTAAAGAGAAGTTTATGATAAAATTTATATACTCAACATATTAAAATTAATTTTATTTAAAAATATATTTTTTAACAGCTTTATAAAAGAAATCTAAATATTTAATATTTATTTTAAATTATATTTTATAAATTACAACTAAAATATTAAGAAATCATTAAAATTAAATTATTAATAAATGGAAGAATAGAGAAGTAAATATTCAACAAAGAAGAAAAATGAAAATTGTGGATTAAAGTGCATTAAAATGAACAGAGATAGAAAACGTGTATTTGGTATGGAAGAATTTGATATGGGTATTCAAGCTATAGACTTTCAGCCATTACCCCATTGGGATTTTTAAACAGTGCCAAAACCAATTAACTCAAGAAAATGTTAATTCAAGAACAATTACAAGTCACTGGAGAACACATGGGTTAAAATGAATTTGGTGAAACAGTATTGTGAAGGATGTTACCCAGAAATGTATTACAGAGTTAGTCATGTTCCAATCAATGTTAAAAACCTAGCTAAGGTGACTATTTTACCTAATGAAGGAGACACTACTACAACCTATCTATCCAAGAGACAATCGTATAATATTGTAAAAAGGAATTTAAGAAGATATATAATCTGAAGAATGGTGCAGGGAGTTACTTCAGAGAGCATTTGTAATAATAGATAGATTTTGAGGAAGCTGGCCGAGCCCCTTCATGATAAATTTTTGCTTACAGTGGAGGATTGGAAAGATGTATCAGCACAACAAATGGTGACTTCAGACACCAAGTTTAATCGCCCGGAGTATCTTAATATATAATTACTTAAAATTTGTGAGGAATTTTTTGATGCAGTGCATTTCATAAAATTCCATTATACATCTTTTTTTGGGTTTTGGTATGGTTTATCTATTAAAAGACCTAAGAAGGGCGGTGAAGCTCTTGTCAAACTGAGACTCAAACATGACATTCAAACTGATATGCATTCTTGGAAGAAAAGGGGTATGTCCACTATCAAGAGCCAAAAGAATAATATTGTTCTTTGGCTACTAGAATTGAGGGAGTTAATCCATTCAAACACTGGGATACTAAAACGATTCATTGACTTGTATGATTGGGATTCAGAAAAGAGTTGTAATTTTAAGGGAGATTATATTAATTTTATTGTTTCTTGTATTTTATTTTGATAGAGAAAAAATTATACAAATTATATATTTTTTCATTTAAAATATTATTATATATAATTTTTAGTTTTTATTCTAAACTATTATTATTTATAATTTTTAGAATTTATCAGTTTTTTTTGTTTATTATAGATAATATTTTTCAATATAATTATATCAAATTTTTTGACATAATTATATATATATGTATAATTGCAATCTAATTTTAAATAGAGTTAGGTTCATACCATAATTTGTTTTAGAATCATCTCTAATTCTACAAAATGATGTGACACAATTTTGATGTTAATAGAATCTTGAAATATTTTAAACAAATACAAAAGAATTTTAAAATATTTCAAATAAATGCACTGATGATTTTTAAAAATTCACTAAAATTTTCCTAAAACTATATATACACCTTTTTTTAAAACAATTTATTATAACCAACTCAAAAAAATAAAAATAAAATCCAAAAAAATATTACAAATCATATTTTTATTAAAAATAATCAATATATTATATTATTTACCAAAAGATAATAAAATTTATATAAATAATTATTATAAAAATATAACTAATTGATATTTATAACCTATTCTTCATATGTATAAAGAACATGGCTCAGAACTCCTAACACAAACACTACAACAAATATAAGTGAACTCACTAAACCCGTGGTAGCCATCATCATGTAGTATATAACCTTGTCTACCATAATATTGTCGAATGTGCAAGAGTGTATATATAGATACTTATATATATGCTTTAATGAATTAAAGTTGGAAGCATTCGACTTGGATATACTTTCCAAAAGTTCAAACAGACAAACGCATCTTGACTTTAAGCACAATAGCCATCGAAAAAGAGACTAGACACAGATAACGTAAGGAAATGGTAATATGAGTTCATTGAAGTGTGAAATGCAATGTTAACGTCTCCTTTTGAATTCTAGAAGGCCATAAAAGTGGCCTAACAGTCCACCTTGATCCCCTCATCTGGTCCCCATGATTTTGTTAAAATAAGTCAATTTCCACCTAATACCAAAGGTCAGCATAATGATTAAAACAGCAGTACATGCATAGGACTTTTATAGAATTTGCTTTGTATGTACCAACCTTTTACAATTTCTTTGTTCCATACCTCATTCACTGTTGTATAATTCCATTCCAAGTTTACACCACTGAAATGATGCTTAACTTCTTCCCCACAAATTGTTCATTGCTGCTATTTTGTCCCTTTCACTTATTCAACGCTTTGATAATTGATCACTCGTACACTTGCATAATGATAGAGGGTTGAATTGTTTTTTGGTATGACTGAGAACGCTAAGGTTGAATTTGCACAAATATTTCGTGAGGGTCAATGAGAGAGTCTACGCCACTAAATATGCCGGCCGTTAATGGCTGACTGCAACATTTGCCCTACTATATAGTACACTTTGTCATGTTACTTAAACACACCATTTATGGATACAGCAGCCATTGTCTGAAACAAATTTTGCTCTGCTAAACTTATAGGAAGGCTTCGCAGAATGAGCCACTTGCTTCGTAAGCTACACAGTTCTTCAGGATTTGTGAAACTAGCGAAGGATTGTGGGGATAATAATTATTCAAGGGACGTTCCAAAGGGGTGTCTGCCTGTGTATGTGGGTAAGGATGTTTTAATTAGATTTGTGATTGAAACCAAGGTTGTTAATCACCCCCTTTTTGCCCAAGTCTTGCAGACTTCTGTTGAGGAGTTTGGATATGAGCAAACAGGAGCTCTCAGGATTCCTTGTGATATTGTCTTGTTTGAAAGCATTCTTAACCAAATAAAAAGCACACAAATAACAGCTCCATTGACATCTTAGTGGAACTTATTTTGATTATTAATAATAGTATTTTTTTCTTTTAAAACAGTATACACTATAAATTTTTCTTCAGGTTTCAGTCCTGATAATTAATTTGACAGACTGCAACTTACCTTGAAGTAATACAGTTGATTTATAAGATTTTATGTTCATCTCTATATTATAAATCAAATAGCATGTATTATGGTACATCTAGAATCAATTGTCGCTGCTCAGTTCTTTAGTTCTCGTTAATGAATTTTCTAAAAATGTTTGAAACGTGCTCTTTCAAGAAATTAAAGAAAAAAGTGATAACATAATACATTATGATCATGATCTTGATACTCCTTCAAAAGATATTAGGTTATTACCCTTTAAGGTCTACTTGCAAATGCAAACAGAAGTAATAGGATTCAGATAGACTTAATTTAATTCAAAGGAATGAAAGTTGTCTTCATGTTCTTAAAACCTAAGATTCTATCAAAATCTCATTTTACAAACCTCAATGAAAGGGGTAAAAGCTCAAAAGTTTGTCCCTAACGTTTTGAAAGCCAAATCCCCTCTATGCTGAAGGCTATAGCAATTTTCTGTTTGAAATTCAGAAAATGATTTACTTCAATGAAGAGTCTATAAATCTCCGTAACTATATTTATATATATAAACTTGAATACAACAATCCATAACATATAGTACACTTATAATATGATTATTCAGAAAATTATTATGTATGCATAACGACGAAGATGATTTTATATGATGGTTCAAATCAATAATTTTTATTCGGGAAATTATAGTCAAAAGAAATAAAAAGAGGTTGAAGATGATAGCATTAATAGGAAAATGAATATAGAAGAAATTAAATATGATGAAAAATTTTGTTGAAGTTGATGTATTTTATTAAATACAATAGAAAAATTATTTATGAAAGATAAAAGTGATGCGTGGATTAAAAGACATGAGAGTGGAGGTATTAAAATATTAATATAAACATAATTAATTGGTGAATTAATTATATAATATCATAAAATCTGGATTATTAATTTATATGAATTACTATCATGGAATTAGATTTTTAATTTTTGTCATTGTAATGGGAAGCTCTTAAAATGATAATCCCCATTGCTATGGAGAAGATGGCAGATGAAATTTATACAAATCGCTGCAATTCAATTCACAAACAACAATCAATTTATTTATAGATTTAAATCTACACCAAAACATGAAATGAGGTATTTGGTGAAGCATTTTAAAGTTTTTTATTTATTGTAGTGTGTCAGGGGGAGGCTTTAAATTTGTTGGGCATAAAATATGTTGTTGACATTCAAATAAATAGTTTAAATTTAAAGAGGTTCTTGACAATAAATTAATATTTTCCATTTATCGTTAGCTTCTTTGAATTGAAGGTTTTAAGTTTTCTTAGCATAGGTTGCAGCTTTTTATAAACTGAAGTTTCAAACTTACTTGACATATAATATAATAATGTTGAGATTTGAAAATAAATTATTTTATTTTATTTTAATTATAAATTCCCATAAATATGATTATTTTTAGGATTTAAATATGAAAATTCACTTGTAAATTTAATTATTTATTGAAATAATTTATTTAGCATTAAACATACTATGTATAACATTTGGATATAAATAATTGTATTTGAAAATATAAATCGACATTAATATATCAAAATTGGGTATTTGTTAAGGCATGTACAATTTTGTGGGCTTTTTCAAATTAAAGTTTATATATAATTTTATGTTAAAAAATCATTTATTATACAAATATTTACTAATTTTTAATGTAAAATAAATGACCAACAATTAAATATTTCTAAAAATAATAATTCCATTAATTTATTAAAATTTTCAGTTTCCCATCCTCAAGTGGTATTCATGAAATAATATTCATAATAATGAACTTTAATGTTACAATATATGAATATTCTATTTGGGGGCAAAACAATATCTAATTCATATTCTAAAATTCAACAACTAGTTTTTACTTATTGAAATAAAAAAATACATATTGATTGGAATGAAAAATACATAAACACACAATATATTCAAAAGAGAAGTTTTTATTTTACAAATATTATATAGCAACATAATAATAGAAGAAATCCATAAATGTTTTAAATGGTGCCTACATATTTGAGACAAAGAACAATGCTTACGCTAAAGATGTGTCCCATCAAACCACAAGCAAGAGTATAAGTGCCAATAAACCTATTGGGTCTCTAGTTTGTATCATTGAATCCATGTCCTATTAACCCTATTGATACCATTCTGTTTGCATAAGGGCTCACCCTAAATCATCTAGCAAACAATATAAGTGTGAAGTTTTTGACTATAATCTATCAAATCACAAATACTATTTTTATCAATTTTAGGAATGTGGTACAAACTTATAAATCTTATGAAAAAAATATTTTAAAAAAATGAATGAAACATTTATCAGATTGGTTGGAGATTGAATGAAATCACACTGATCTCCCATGTTTTTCCTTGATTTTAAGGGAAACATTTCTTGTTAAAGAGAGAATAAAACCGTTGAAGACCATATTCAGAATTCGTTGTAGAAAAAAAGATAATAGGAGGTGGGTCAATTTTAATTACCACATTGTGTGGCCTTGAGAGTTTGTTAGTGGTGTTGCAGGCATGGAAGTGAGGAACGAACACTGACACAATTTGGGTGGAATGAACATCGATAATTAGCTTTGTAAATAATTTTATTTAAATCATAAAAGTATTTTACATAAATAATAAATAAATATAAATTAAAACTTTATGGTGTATAAGCCATATTTATTCACCAAAAGTTTCGATATAAGTTTATGAACATTCAAAATAATGTAAATAAGTTTTTTCGTAGTCTTCAAATTAATTTTTAATGATTTTTTATTTTGTCCAAGTTCAACATAATAACCTAGTATTAATTTGTGGTTTATTCTCATTAATATCAATTATTTAATCTTTTTAAGTATTTAATCAATACACTTTATGAAATATATAAGAGAAAATTTTCATTTAAATTTCCATATTTAATATGGCTTAATTATTATTGTAATTCTGACATTTAATATACTTAATTATATATCATTATCATATTAATTCAAGTCTTTTTTTTAAAAAAATCAAATATAATAATTCAACATAAATTTTTAATAAGAATGAATTCTTATTGACTATTAAAAATAATCTAATTTAAACTAATTAAAATAAATTGAAATATTTAAGAAATTATTTTTAATTAATAAAAACATACTAATTTTTATTTTTATTTTTTTAACTAAAAAAATAATAGTTTAGCGACAAGGATATGCCACATTTTAAAATATTAAATGACACATAGTTACTAGAGAAGGGAATTAAAATAGATAAAATAATAAAAATAAAAAATATGTTTCTTAAAAAGGACAAAAGGACAAAATTATGAGTTGTAATTAGTTGTATTTTAAATAATCCAAATGTACTACTCTAAATTATTAGAAAAAAAATAATAATTGCTCTTTAATTTTTATATTAAAAAATATTTTAAATTTTTTTATTTTTTATATATAAAATAAATTTAATATATAAAAAGGTGGATTTTTTAATTAGAATTTTTGATTTTATAATTAAATTTAAATATATTTAGTTTTAAATTTATATAATTAAATTTATATCTTACACACTTAATTTAGATGATAATTATATTGTTAATTATTTTGAGCCAAAATAATTTGTGAGATTAATGATTTTTTATTTTTTTTAATAAAATTATTTTTATAATTATATAATTTTAATAAACTATTTTTCTAATTATTTAATTTTAAAATAGATTGTTAAATTTTATAATAATTATATTAATTTAAAAAAATAAATCTATAATAAAATTTATATACAAAATAAATTTTAATTAATTTTATTTAAATATATATTTTTTAACATCTTCAATTTTAAAAAAAACTAAATACTTGATATTTATTTCAAATTATATTTAATGAATGTAAAAATAAACCAACATATATAATCATTAACTGTACCAACATATTATTTCAATAGAGTGCATTCCAACTACTTACAATAGAGTGCCTTCCCCCATGGAACGTCTCTATTCCAAGGACCTAGTTATATTTATCTCACCAAATCATTTTATTTTCGTGTTATGTTCAGTTCAGATTGAGACAATACCTTAATAATTAGCCATTAATCCACTTGACCGAAATCATGAAGATTCTACGTATCCTACAACAGCGACGCTATCGTTGAATATGTCGGCCGTTATGCCCGACTCACACTTTGCAACAATCGATTTTGCGTCCCTTGTCATGTAAGCCATTGCATCACACAATTTTTGGTCTCCCAAATTAAGAGAAGAGTGGCTTGGAAGGGTAAACCACCTACATAGTTCTTCAGGATTTCCTAAACTAAGGAAGGATTCTGCTGACTGTGGGAGTAATAAGTATCGCAGAATGGAAGTTCCAAATGGGTGCTGCCTGTGTTTGTGGGGAAGGATGTTTTGATGAGATTTGTGATTGAAGCCAACGTTAATGTGATCAACACTTCTCGTCAACTGCCTGTCTTTTTACATGATCTGCTCAACGATGCCATCTCTTTTATTTCGTTTTTACAATTTCAATTTCAATCGTCTGAGTTTAACCAGCACATACAAATAGGTAAGATCCACATTTCTTATAATTGTAATTGGTTGTCTAATTAAAATTAACGAATTTGTAAATGCTGAGTAAGCTTGTCCATCTCAATCTACATATGAACATCCTCTACAGCTTCTGATCATACGATTTTACAAACATTTGCAAATGAATAAAAATCTTCACGGAGAAGAAAAAGACCCGTCGAGAAGAAAATATTCAACAAAGAAGAAAAATCTTGCGAAGAAGAAAAATTGTGGATTAAAGTGCATAAAAATGAACACAGATAGAAAACGTGTATTTGGTATGGAAGAATTTGATATGGGTATTCAGGCTATGCTAGACTTTCAGCCATTACCCCATTGGGATTTTTGAACAGTGCCAAACACTAATAACTCAAGAAAATGCTTATTCAAGAACAA
The DNA here is from genome assembly GCA_037957365.1 of Torreya grandis. Classification (NCBI taxonomy): domain Eukaryota; kingdom Viridiplantae; phylum Streptophyta; class Pinopsida; order Cupressales; family Taxaceae; genus Torreya; species Torreya grandis. The sequence continues at coordinate 5,253,918 of JARHVA010000208.1, forward strand.
ATACAAGTAACTGGAGAACACACAGGTTCAAATGAATTTGGTGAAACAGTATTGTGAAGGATGTTACCCAGAAATGTATTACAGAGTTAGTCATGTTCCAATCAATGTTAAAATCCTAGCTAAGGTGACTATTTTACCTAATGAAGGAGACACTACTACAACCTATCTATCCAAGAGACAATCATATAATATTGTAAAAGAAATTAAGAAGATATATAATCTGAAGAATAGTGCAGTGAGTTACTCCAGAGAGCATTTGCAACAATAGATAGATTTTGAGGAAGCTGACCGAGCACCTTCATGATAAATTTTTGCTTACAGTCGAGGATTGGAAAGATGTATCAGCACAAAAAATGGTGACTTCAGACACCCAAGTTTAATTGCCCGGAGTATCTTGTTGTATAATTACTTAAAATTTGTGAGAAATTTTTTGATGCAGTGCATTTCATAAAGTTCCATTATACGTTTTTTTGGGTTCTTTTTTGGTTTTGGTATGGTTCCTCTGTTGGAAGACCTAAGAAGGGGTGGTGAAGCTCTTGTCAAACTATCAAGAGGCAAAGAATAATCTTGTTCTTTAGCTATTAGAATTGAGGGAGTTAACCCATTCAAATACTAGGATACTGAAAAGATTCATTGACTTGTAAGATTGGGATTCAGAAAATAGTTGTAATTTTAAGGGAGATTATATTAATTTTATTATTTTTAGGATTATATTTTAATATAAGAAAAATTATATAAATCATATATTTTTTTGTTTAAAATATTATTATATATATAATTTTTATTTTTTATTTTAAAATATTATTATTTATAATTTTTACAATTTATCATTTTTTTGTTTATTGTAGATAATATTTTTCAATATAACTATATCAAGTGTTTTCACACACACACACACACACACACACACACACATATGTATGTATGTATGTATATGTATAATTACAATTTAATTTTAAATAGAGTTAGGTTCATACAATAATTTGTTTTAACTTGTTTTAGAACCATCTCCAATTCTACAAAATGATGTGACGCAATTTCAATGTTAATAAAATCTTGAAATATTCTAAATAAATATAAAAGAATATTAAAATATCTTAAATAAATACACTCATAACTCTAAAAAATACACTAAAAAAATTCCTAAACCCATATATATACTTTTTTTTTTCTAACAATTTATTATAACCACCTTAAAAAATTAAAAAACTCCAAAAACATATTACAAATCATATTTTTATTAAAACTAATAAATATATTATATTATTTACCAAAACATAATAAAATTTATATAAATTATTATTATAAAAATATAACTAATTAATATTCAAAACCTATTCTTCATATCTATAAAGTAGCCGGCTCAAAACTTCCAACACAAACACTACAACAAATACAAGTAAACTCACTACACCCGTGGTAGCCATCATCGTGCAGTATATAACCTTATCTACCATAATATTGTGCAAGAGTGTATATATATATTTATATATATGCTTTAATGAATTAAAGTTGGAAGCATTCGACTTGGATATACTTTCCTAAAGTTCAAACAGACAAAGGCATCTTGACTTTAAGCACAATAGCCATCGAAAAAGAGACTAGACACACAGATAACGTAAGGAAATGGTAATATGAGTTCATTAAAGTGTGAAATGCAATGTTAACGTCTCCTTTTGAATACTAGAAGACCATAAAAGTGGTCTAACGGTCCACCTTGATCCCCTCATCTGGTCCCCATGATTTTGTTAAAATAAGTCAATTTCCACCTAATGTCAAAAGTCAGCATAATGATTAAAACAGCAGTACATGCATAGGACTTTTATAGAATTTACTTTGTATGTACCAACCTTATACAATTTCTTTGTTCCATACCTCATTCACTGTTGTATAATTCCATTCCAAGTTTACACCACTGAAATGATGTTTAACTTCTTCCCCACAAATTGTTCATTGCTGCTATTTTGACCCTTTCACTTATTCAACGCTTTGATAATTGATCACTCATACACTTTCATAATGATAGATATGGTTGAATTATTTTTTGGGATGACTGAGAACGCTAAGGTTGAATTTGCACAAATATTTCGTGAGGGTCAATGAGAGAGTCTACGCCACTAAATATGCCGGCCGTTAATGGCTGACTGCAACATTTGCCCTACTATATAGTACACTTTGTCATGTTACTTAACCACACCATTTATGGATACAGCAGCCATTGTCTGAAACAAATTTTGCTCTGCTAAATTTATAGGAGGGCTTCGCAGAATGAGCCACTTGCTTCGTAAGCTACACAGTTCTTCAGGATTTGTGAAACTAGCGAAGGATTGTGGGGATAATAATTATTCAAGAAGGGACGTTCCAAAGGGGTGGCTGCCTGTGTATGTGGGTAAGGATGTCTTCATTAGATTTGTGATTGAAGCCAAAGTTGTTAATCACCCCTTTTTTGCCCAACTCTTGCAGACTTGTGTTGAGGAGTTTGTATATGAGCAAACAGGAGTTCTCAGGATTCCTTGTGATATCGTCTTGTTTGAAAGCATTCTTAACCAAATAAAAACCACAAAAATAACAGCTCCACTGACAGTTTAGTGGATCTTATTGTGATTATTAATAATAATATTTTTTCCTTTTAAATGTAATATTTTACAATGTACATTATAAATTCTTCTTCAAGCTTCAGTCCTGATAATTAATTTGACAGACTGGAACTTACCTTGAAGTCATACAACTGATTTATAAGATTTTATGTTCACCTCTATATTATAAATCAAATAGCATGTATTATGGTACATCTGGAAGCAATTGTCACTGCTCAGTTCTTTAATTCCCATTAATGAATTTTATAAAAATGTTTGAATCGTGCTCTTTCAACAAACTAAAGATAAAAGTGATAACATACTACATTACATTATGATCATGATCTTGTTACCCCTTCAAAAAACATCAGGTTATTACCCTTTAAGATCTACTTGCAAATGCAAACAGCAGTGATAGGATTCAGAGAGACTTAATCTTATTCAAAGGAATGAAGATTGTTTTCATATTCTTAAAACCTAAGATTCTATCAAAATCTTATTTGACACCCCCTCAATGAAAGGGGTAAAAGCTCAAGAGTTTGTCCCTAACGTTTTGAAAGCCAAATCCCCTCTATGCTGAAGGCTATAGCAATTATCTGTTTGAAATTCAAAAAATGATCTACTTCAATGAAGAGTCTACAAATCTCCATACTACATCTATATATATAAAGTTGAATGCAACAATCCAAAACATAGAGTACACTTATAATATGATTATTCACAAAATTATTATGTATACATAACGATGAAGATGATTTTATATGATGGTTCAAATCAATAATTCTTATTGGGAAAATTATACTTAAAAGAAATAAAAAGAGGTTGAAGATAATGGCATTAATAAGAAAATGATTAGAAAAGAGATCAAATATGATGAAAATTTTTGTCAAAGTTGATGCATTTTATTAAATAAAAAGAAAAATTACATATCAGAGATGAAAGTGATACGTGGATTTAAAGATATTTTTTATTTGATGGGTTAAAAACGGGCTTTGAAAGGCCTTGTAGCTTTATACAAAGGAAAGAATTAAAGATAAAATATTAACGCTTTGATGGGATGCCTCTGCCAGTGGCAATCAAATGAGTGGCAAGAAAGCCACACAATAGTAATTTTCGCTAAGGACAAACAGAAACATAAAAACTTATCAAAAAACTTCTATCAAACTTCACATGGGGCCCTGACCCCTTTTTCGTTGATTTTCAGAATATTAACACGAGGTCCCCCTAAATCGAGAGACATACAGGAAGGTTGAGTCATTGCTTTTTTTGTTTTTTTGAACCATAGACCATCTTTCCTTGTTCTCAGCATGAAAGGCTGGTGAGTCTTTCTCAACTGGGATGTAGGGCTGGGATTTATCTTTTGATGTTGAACTTGAAATGGCATCTTTCCTAGAAGAATCCAAATCTAGAAAATCCTCCAAGGAGGAGGCTAAAATTGACACAAACTTTCTTGGAGAGATTAAATCGACCAATAATTATTCTTCGAAGAGTGGCGATGTTTTGAGATCCTAGTTTGAAGTAGGGAAAGCAGGGACTTCAGAAGAAGAGGCAGAATCCTCGTTGTCAATAGCCCACTCATTGTTTGCAGCCAACACATGAAGTTTTTGGTGATAAAATATTTCCACTAGGAAGAATCTCTTTTTTCTGAGTAGACTACAATTTTTGGTCAAGTGTTCAGTGCCAAAACAACTACAACAATGAAAAGATAAACCTTCATAGTCAATAGCTTTCCACGAGGATAAATCTTTTTTCTAGAAGGTTCTTGAAGGTATAAATGTTCACCAAGATCCTAACAAATGTAGTGAGAGAGAAACTATCAGTATCTGGATGCATTCACAAAAACCCACCCAGAGATCTAATAATAGCCTCCAGGCTAGATTCCATCCAAAACTATAGTGAAAGGTTGGGCAGCCGAACCTATATGGGTTTTACATGCAAAGGTTTAGTGAGGGGATTGAAGGAAGGGGACCATAGTTTCATGAGCAAGGGGTGGTGATTCAAACTCCAGGGTTGGGACTGAATCTTATCCTTATCCTCAATATTACAAAAAACAATAATGACGAAGCTTTTAGCACAAGGGTAAATATCAAGACTCCCTGAGAGTAGGGGTTTCCATTGCTTTGAGATCCAACTATTAAGATCTTGGAGCTTTGGCCAGAGATCAACAAATCTACAGATGATACTCGTGGTAGAAAAATATTCCTCTGATTTGATAACAACCTTGGTTTCTTCTTCATAAAAAATTACAAGTGGATCAATAGAAGTAGGGATGAGAGGTTTGGGATTCGTTCTCAGGGCTAGTCTACAGGAGACAACATCAATGAAAGAGGTGGGTCTGTGGCTAGACTCCAATTTGACCTCTACCTTCATTATCATGACATCCCATCTAGGGTTTGACTCTCTACGACCTGTCAAAGTCTTCTTCCCTATAAACATAGTAGATTGAAGTTACTGGTCATTGGGGGCAATTAGGAGTGGTAGTGGATGGAGGATGGTTGGAGGAATGATCGTTCCCAACAGATCCATCAAAGCAACATTTTGAGCACCATTTTAAATGGTACTGAGCAGGAGACTAGACGTGGGTAGTTTAATAGGTGGAAGACTAGACAAAAAAAGAAAAACCCGTGCCCTGTACAGGTCCGGTCAACAAAGTTAGGGGCATTAGATCTGGGTATACACCAATGGAGTAGGGGGAAACAAATCGACCTATGGAGCCATTCTTGGGAGCCATATTGAATCAATTATTTCAATATTATTAATCTAAGCATAATTAATTGATCAATTAAATATAATTACTTAATATCATCAAATTAGATTATTAACTTTTGTGAATTACTATCATAGAATTAGATTTTTAATATGTGTCATTGTATTGAGAAGCTAAATAAATGATAATCACCATTTATATGGCGAAGATGGCAAATGAAATTTCCATAAATAACTGCAACTAAATTTACAAACAACAATCAATTTATTTATAAATTTATATTTACACCAAAACATGAAATGGGGTATTTGGGGAAGCACTTAAAACTTGTTGATTTGTTGTAGTGTGTCAATGGGAGGTTTTAATCTTGTTGCACATAGAATATGTTGTTGAATTGGAAATAAATTCATAAATTTAGATAAATAGTTAAAATTCAAAGGAGGGTTTTTTTGGCAATGAATTAATAATTTTTCATTTATTGTAGCCTTTTTAGATTGGAGATTTTAAATTTACTTAGTCTAGATTGTGACCTCTCTCAAACAAAGGTTTCAATTTTGTTTGGCATATAATATATTATTTATAAGATTTGAAAATAAATCAATTTATTTTATTTTAATTGTAAATCCACACAAATATGGTTATTCATGAGATTTAAAGATGAAAATTCACTTGTAAACTTATTTCTTTATTGAAAATAATTTTCTTAGCATTAAACATGCCATTTATAACCTTTAAATATAAATAACTATACTTGTAAATATAAATTTACACTAATATAATATACAATCTTATAGGTTTTCTCAAATTAAGGTTTATATACCTATTTTATGTAAAAAAATAATTAAAAAATTCTTTTTAATATAAAAATTATTTTAAAAAGTAAAAAAATAATATTTTAGCAACAATTCTATATCACAATTTAAAATATCACAGATGTCACATAGTTATTGAGGGAGAGGAAAAAATATTGATTAAAATAGAAATTATATAACCTAATTTTGACAAGATAAAAGAAAAAATAAAATGAACATAATATTTTTCTTCAAAAGATAAGAGAAAATTGAGTTGTAATAAATGACCTTTTAAATAGTCCTAATATACTATCCCAAATTATTAGAAAACTATTTTATTTTATTTTTTAATATAAAAAATAAACTTAATATGTAGAACGGTGGATTTTTTTCATTCCTTACATTGAATTAGAATCTTGTGGCTTTATTATTTTTTTATTTGAAATGGTAAATGTTATGGGCTTTGAAGATCCCAAAACTTAATACAAAGGAGAGAAAGATGTATCGTTTACACACAAACTCCTCTACCAGCAACAATGGGTCAAGAACAACAACATGCCAAAAATAACTAATAAGATAAAATAAAGAGTGGTTCTACCCAACCACTTTCTATGAATTAATAATGATATTCCACTTTCTTTCTACCTTCAGTAGCTATCTTATGTGGTTCTATTCTGAAACCCTTTGAGTCATTAGTTTCTGTCCAAATTCCCCTTGAGCGAAGGGTCATACAGGAAGGTTGTAACACTGCTTTAGAAGGTCTTTTTTATTTTTTTGAGCCTTTTTCCAGGCTTCCTTATTTTATGCAACAATATAGGGCTGGAATTTTTCTTATGTAATTGGGTCCTCAAAGTTTCTGCCCTAGATAATTTTAAGCATGCGAATTTATCGAAGGAGGAGACTGGTGCAGAAGATACTACCATGTTTGTGGCTTTCCTTGGAGATATTAGATCTTTTAGTAGAACATCTTTATATTGAGGAGGAATTTTAAGGTCCTCATTTGGAATAGAGGGTTCAGGATCTTCCAAAGGTGACTCATTGTTAGAACCATTTGGATCTTCTTCAACATCCACCTACAGAAGGTCAATGTTACAATCTTTCCAACAAAAGGATTCCTTCTTTTTATTCTTGAGCGAAATACAATTTTTATTTAATTATCCTATATTAAAACAACTACGACAACAAAATAATAATCATGCATAGTCCAAGGTTCAAGACCAAGAGTGGTCCCCAACTTGCAAAGTGATATTTTCAGGCAAATTCTTGGAGGTATCAATATTCGCTAAAATTTTGGTAAAAATAGTGTGATAAAAATGATCAGTAGCATGATGCATTTTTAGGTAATCACCTAGTGAATTACCAATATCCTTTAGACTAGATTCAGTCCAAAACTAGAGAGGAAGATGGGGCAGACAAACCCAAATGGGTTTTTCATTAAGTGGTTCTATGAGGGGCTTGAAGGCAGGGTACCATGGTTTGATGACAACAGTGTTGTGATTTAAACATCATAAATTATTTTGAACCTCTTCTTTGTCTTCAATATTTTGGAAGACTATAATAAATAAAAATTTTGCATAAGGGTAAATATTAGGAGTACGTGATAAGAGGGGTTGTCAATGCTTCAAGATTCAGGCTTACAGCGCTTGAAGTTTTAGTGAGTAATCCATGAATCTACAGATGATACCTTTGGTTAAGAAGAATTATTCTGATCAGATCACTTGTCTAATCTCCTCCTCATCAAAGATCACAACCGAGTCAAAAGATGTAAGTTTGAAAGGTATGGGATCTACTTTTGGAGTTGTCTTCTGAGATACTACCTCAATGAAGGATATTTGCTTTTTAGGGTCTATCGCAACTTCCATTTCCATAACATCCAAGACTCTATTAGCAGCAAGGGAGCTTCTACCATGAACAAGAAGGGGAGCAACATTCGTCTTTCACCCATTGATGGCCTTCTACCCAGAATTGCCAAACACAGAAGGGCTTCTGCCATGAATATGAAGGGAAGCAACATCATTCTTCTGCACGGTGATGAACCTCTGCGTAGAGTTTTTAAATATAAGAAGACTTTTGCCCTAAGTGTGAGGGGGAACAATGATGGTCTTCCTCATAGCAACAACCATCTATCCAAAATATCTAGACATAGAAGGACTTCTACCATGAACATGAAGGGAAACAACTTTGGTTTTCTACACAGTGACAACCATCTACCTAGAATCACCAGACACAGTGGATATTCTTCCATGAGCATGAAGGTAAATAATGATGGTCTTTCATGTAGTGATGACCTTTTACCCAGAATCACCAGATATAGTGGATCTTCTTCCATGATCATGAGGGGAAGTAGTGATGGTCTTCTATGCAATGACATCCTTCTACCCATAAACACTAGATATAGAAGAGCTTGTGCCAAGAGCGTGAAAGTAATCAGTGATGGTCTTTCACGTAGCAATGACCTTCTATCCAGAATCATCAGACACAAGAGAACTTCTGCCATGGGCAAGAGGGGCGAGAGGAGTAGGAGAACCCATGTCTTTAGTTTTCCCACTCAAATTGAAATTCAAAATGCTGAGGGTCTTCAGTGATTTTATTTTTAAATTTAAATTTAAATTTAAATTTATTTAATTTTAAATTTATAAAATTAAACTTGCATCTTGCCCACTCAATTTAGAAGATGATTATATTATTAATACTTTTTTAAGCCAAAATAATTTGTACTTGACCAATAAAAAATATATTTTAAGAAAGTTAGATTTGTGGTTATTATGAATAGGCCCCTTTTGGGGGGAAACAATTAAATGGAAATGAAATAGGCAATAAAAACCTTAGTAGGTGACCAAAGGCCTCAGTGGTTGAGGTTTACAAGAAGTCTGTAATACAATTGGTAGCCATCTTCTCCTTAACCTATAGTATGGTATCTGGGGTTTTTATAGTTGGTGGCTCTATGAAACAAAACTCTAAGTATTCCTTTAAAGATGCATCTTGACTTAAAGTTCCTTTGACTTCCCCTTTAAGCTCTCCCAATCTATACATTATGGAGAAGTCGAATGAAATCCCTGTAGTGGAGATCTCTCTTCTTGAGGTAATTGGGTTGATCTATGAATTTTACTATTATGAAATGGTTTTTAGGTTTAATGATTTCATAGGGTTCTGGTGGTTGGACACTCAAGCTCCAATCACCAAGCATAAAACTTCCACCCTTCCTATGGCATAGTTATGACAAGAGACAATGGCCCCTTCAACATCAGTAGAGAAACTCTCTCTACTTGATGGGCCTAATCATGTCACCCTAGATGCTACATGGATTACTTTGGAGAAACAAATTGAAGGTTCCACTACCTTCCATAGTTCAATCACTTATAAGGACAGCCAAATATATCTAGATAATGACTAGTTGTGATAGGAGAATGAAGAGCTATGTGATTACCTTGCAAATGCTAGAATAATAAATCAAGATAATTGCCTTACTTTGGTGCATTAGGTCCTAGGTGGCCAAGTCATGTCCAAGTCTCTCCAATTCATGTTCCTCATCATAAAAATTGTGTATGATTAGGTAACAACATAATGCATGGATTAGATAAGAGCACAAGTGTGGAAGATTCACATTGAATTTGATGTCATATTTTAGTTGTTAGAGGAATATGAGTAGGTTATGGATGACGCTTCCATATAATAAAAACAAATTTCATGGCACTTGCTTAACAAGATGGCTTAGCTGTAGGATGCCTTAGAAGAAAATAATGATGATTTGGTGAAGGCCAATGTGATAAAGGTATTAATGCAAGGAATCGTGATGCGAACTAAGATGGATTCTTCCCTACATGCACCCCTATTGTGCAAGGATAATGTGATGAGAAAGCTACAAGTTTTTGAATTAGAGATGTTGTGAATAACCTTTGCAGTGGTTTACATGCAATGTTGCATAGACCAAATGGATAAAATAATTCCAGATATCTAGAATAAAATTGTAACCCTTTGACCAATCATTGCAACTTTGATTGGCAAGGACATTCAAGGGATTATTCAAAACCAAACACAAATTAAAACTATCTTTATCATGGTCAAAGATGCATTGGCATATTTGACAAGCTTAAAAACAAATTTAACTAATATTTTGAGCTTAGTCTAGGATATCCAAAATGAACCAAATTAAATTGCTCTTACAAAACTCATCAAGACATTGTGATTTAAGTAACGTGCTCAATTACATCAACCACAACATATCCCTTACACTCAACCAACTTAGCAGTAGGATCCCAGTTCATCAACCTCTACAACATCTTCTTAATAAACATCTTTAGCCTTTACACAGCCAACTTAGTTAAAAATAGTTGTAACAACTTCATTTATGCCACCTCTGCAATAAGGAACTAGAATTATAAATTTTTGTTCAATTATGATTCCAACAACAATTTTTGGGTGAGAAAGCTTATATAACAAGCATGTGTAAATAAAGATGATCAGATCTCCAATTTAGTTTTGTATTTAATACAAGTCCTTGAGTTTATGGTCATTATAATTTGTGGTGTTCATTGAATATGTCTTCTTTATGAACTTTTATGTCCTCATAATATTGTTCATCATAGTTTTGTGTGAATGTTAAGGAAATAAAACTTGTGTTTATAATGTAAATCAAGATAATTTAGATAATCATGTATAATTGAATTTGTAGTTATTCTATAGAAATATTTGTATATTACTTCACATAGTACACCCTTATAAATAAAACTAATAACAAAACATCTTACAAGTTCCATTGCAACTTTTAAATTACAACAATTAACATGCCCTGATGAAGAAATTGAAGACTGTTGTTAACAATGTCAATTTCAAATATAACCAAAATCAACAACTAAAGAGACATCTACAGACTTGAAGGACAAACATCTACCATAATATATTCTGATGTGCATGTATTTTGATATATATATATATATATATATAAGTTGGAAAGTATTCGACTTAGATATACTTTCCAAAAGTTTAAAGAGACAAAGGCATCTTGACTTTAAGCACGGTAGCCATCGACAAAGAGACTAGACACACAGATAACGTAGGGAAATAGTAATATGAATTCATTAAACTGTGAAATGCAATGTTAACGTCTCCTGCCATAAAAGTGGCCTAGCAGTCCACTTTGATCCCCTCATCTGCTCCCCATGATTTTGCATTAAAATAATGTAATTTCCAACGAATGCCAAAAGTCAGCATAATGATTAAAACAGAAGTACATGCTTTTATAGAATTTGGTTTGTATGTAAACAACCTTTTACAATTTTGTTCCATACCTCATTCAGTGTTGTATATCCATTCAATTTTACACCACTGAAATGATGCTTAACTTCTTCCCTACAAATCGTTCATTGCTGCTATTTTGTCCCTTTCAGTTATTCAACGCTTTGATAATTGACCACTCATCCACATGCATAATAATAGATATGGTTGAATTATTTTTTGGGATGACTGAGAACACTATGGTTGAATTTACACAAATATTTCCTGAGAGAGTCTACGCCACTAAAAATGCCGGCCGTTATTGTCTGACAGCCACTTTTGCCTATGCACTTGCTCTGCTACATTGTACACTTTGTCAGGTTATTTAAACACAACATTTTTGGATACAGCAGCCATTGTCTGAAACAAATTTTGCTCTGCTAAATTTACTGGAGGGCTTCGCAGAATGAGCCACTTGCTTCGTAAGCTACACATGTCGTCTTCAGAATTTGCGAAACTAGCGAAGGATCCTGAGGAAAATAATTATTCAAGAAGGGACGTTCCAAAGGGGTGTCTGCCTGTGTATGTGGGGAAGGATGTCTTCATTAGATTTGTGATTGAAGCCAGAGTTGTTAATCACCCCCTTTTTGCCCAAGTCCTGCAGACTTCTGTTGAGGAGTTTGGATATAAGCAAACAGGAACTCTCAGGATTCCTTGTGATATTGTCTTGTTTGAAAGCATTCTTAACCAAATAAAAAACCCACAAGTAACAGCTCCACTGACATCTTAGTGGAACTTATTGTGATTATTAATAATAGTATTTTTCTTTTAAAACAGTATACACCATAAATTCTTCTTGACAGACTTCAACTTATCTTGAAGTAATGCAATTGATATATAAGATTTTATGTTCATCCCTATATTATAAATCAAATAGAATGTATTATGGTACATCTGGAATCGATTGTCAGTGCTCAGTTTTCTAATTTACATTAATAAAAAAATTTAAAATGTTTGAATCTTGCTCTTGCACTCAACTAAAAGAAAAAGTGATAACATACTACATTATGATCATCATCTTGTCACCCCTTCAAAAGATATCAGGTTATCACCCTTTAAGGTCTACTTGCAAATGCAAACAACAGTGATAGGATTAAGATAGACTTAATCTTATTCAAAGGAATGAAGGTTGTCTTCATATTCTTAAAACCTAAGATTCTATCAAAATCTTATCTGACACCCCCTCAATGAAAGGCGTAAAAGCTCAAGAGTTTGACCCTAACGTTTTGAAAGCCAAATCCCCTCTCTGCTGAAGGCTATATCAATTTTGTCTTTGAAATTCAAAAAATAATATACTTCAATGAAGAGTTTACAAATCTCCATAACTATATCTATATATATAAAGTTGAATGCAACAATCCATAACATAGAGTACACTTATAATATGATTATTCAAAAAATTATTATGTATACATAACGGTGAAGATAATTTAATATGATGGTTCAAATCAATAACTCTTATTGGGAAAATTATAGTCGAAATAAAAAGAGGTTGAAGATGATAGCATTAATAGGAAAATGATTATAAAGGAGATCAAATATGATGAAAATGCTGTCGAAGTTGATAAAATTATTTATGAGAAATGAAAGTGATGCGTAAATTTAAAGACACGAAAGTACAGGGGTTAAAATATTAATCTAAGCATAATTAATTAGTCAATTAAACATAATTATATGATATTATAAAATTGGATTATTAATTTGTATGAATTACTATTATAGAATTAGATTTTTAATATCTGTCATTGTATTTGAGAAGCTCTTAAAATGATAATCATCATTACTATGATGAAGATAGCAGATGACGTTTCCCAAATAACTGCAACTAAATTCACAAACAACAATCAATTTATTTCTAGATTTAAAACTACACCAAAACATGAAATGGGGTAATTGGCGAAGCACTTAAAACTTTTTGATTTATTGTGGTGTGTTGGTGGGAGGTTTTAATTTTGTTGCTCATAGAATATATTGTTGAATTGGAAATAAATTTATAAATTCAGATAAATAGTTAAAATCTAAAGAAGGGTTTATGGTAATGAACTAATAATTTTTCAGTCTTTTTAAATTGGAGGTTTTAAGTTTACTTAATATAGATTGTAACTTCTTTTAAATAGAGGTTTTTAATTTATTTGGTATATAATATATTATTTATAAAATTTAAAAATAAATTATTGTACTTTATTTTTATTGTAAATCTACACAAATATGATTATTTGTGAAATCTAAAAACAGAAAGATATTCACTTGTAAATATAATTTTTATTGAAAATAATTTACTTAACATTGAACATGCCATTTATAATATTATGTTACAAATAACTGTACAATATAAATTTACACCAATATATTGTACAATCTTATAGGCTTTCTCAAATTAAAGTTTAAATATTATTTTGGATAAAAATATAATTTAAAAATAGTTTAAAAATCTTTTTAACTTAAAAAATATTTTAAAAAGTAACAAAATAATATTTTAGCAACAATTTTATACCACATTTCAAAATATCACATGTCACATAGTTATTGAGAGAAGGGAAAAATATTTATTAAAATAAAAATTATATAACCTAATTTTGACAAGATAAAAGAAAAAAATAAAACGAAAATAATGTTTTTCTTCCAACGCTAAGAGAAAATTGAGTTGTAATAAGTGGCCTTTTAAATAGTCTTAATATACTACCCCAAATTATTAGAAAAATCTTTTAATTGTTTTTTTTAATATAAAAAATAATTCCTTACATTGAATTAGAATCTTTTGACTCTTTATTATTAAATTTAAATTTAAATCTAGTTAGTATTAAATTTATAAAATTAAATTTGTGTCTCACTCAATTTAGATGATGATTATATTATTGACATGTTTCTAGCCAAAATAATTTGTATTTGATTAATAAAAAATATATTTTAAGAAAGTTAGAATTGTGATTATTATGAATAGGTTTCTTTTGAAGGAAGTGATTAGATGAAAAGGAAATGGGCAATAGAAACTTTAATAGGTGAGCAAAGGCCTACAACGGTGGTTGGGGTTTATAATAGGTTTGTAGTACAATTCACAACCATTTTCTCCTTAACCTATAGTATGGTATTTGGGTTTTTACAATTGATGGCTCAATGAAACAAAACTCTAGGTATTCCTTCAAAGATGGATCTTGTCTTAAAGTTCCTTCAACTTCCCTTTCAAGCTTTCTTAATTTTTACATTATGGAGAATTCAGATGAAGTCCCTATAGTAGAAATCTCTTGAATTTTCCCTATAGTAGAGATCTCTATTCCTAAGATAATTAGGTTGATTTCTGAATTTAAAGATTATGCAATGATTTGTAGGTTTAATGATTTTTGGCCTCAGTCAGAAGATTTGTATCAATGGGTTTATTCTACTTAGACCAATGAATGCATGATCCATTTATGTTCTAAAGGTTTTTCATAGTTCAATTTTTTGAACATAAGTATTATCAAAGAGTTTGGAAGGAAGGACCTTAATTTTGGGAAATAGTTAGCTCTTTGTTATCTCTTGGTTCTTTAACGTTGATCCCTCAACAATGGCGGTTGCCAAAATGTTGGTTTGGGTTCAATTCCTAAACCTTCCTCTTCCCTTCTGGCACCCCTTAGTATGTGAAGTCATTGGTAACTCGCTACCAGGAAAATTCATTAAGATGGATATTGAGTGGTCTATGCAAGGGGTGTTTACCTATGCCCATAATTGTGTGGAGCTGGGTCTTAGTAAATGTCTCCAAGATAGCGTTCATTTGGAACATGAAAACCTCCTTTAAATCCAAACCTTAGATTATGAAAACACTACCTTTAGATGCATTTTTTCGATCACATTGGTCATCTCTAAGGGGTCTGTTCTTATGCAGACAAGCCAAAAAAGGAAAAGGACTAGTCTTATCATTATAAAGGCTAGAAATCATATTAGCACACTTTTTCAAACAAGGACAAAGAAAATCTAAAGATGGCACAGGGAAGAAAGGAGGTTCAGAGGTTATTGGAGAATTAAATGTGGCAAATTCCTCTTGCCAAATGATATATGTAGGTCATGCTATAGGGAGAGATATCAAGAAATCATATGAATCTGAAAATTTTGAATCTGATAAGGATTAGTCCATATTCAATCCTCATCATAATATTGTTCTTTCGATAGTTATTTCTAGTCTGCTAAATATTGATTGTTCAGAGGGCAGGGTTGTAGTTCAAAAGAAAAAAGGCAAAAAAGGCTGCATAATGGATACATGATTTGACCATCTATGATTTTTTTATTGTTTTTTAATTTTATTGACTTGTCTACGTATTTACTTCTACGGTGTGACTTTTCAACCCATCTTTTTTTTTGTATGACTAATGTTGTATTATATATTTTTATATCAAAAAGTAAACTTTTCAATCAATCTCTATATATAATTTTATAAATTATTTTTATTATTATTTAGAATTATTTTAAAAAGTTTTATATAATTATCTTAATTTAAAGAGACAAGTTTACAAGACAATTTATATACATAATAAATTAAACTAATTTTATTTATAAATATGTTTTTTAACATTTTTTATTAAAGAATTTGAATACTTGATATTTAACCCAGAGCATATGTCATGAATCACATGTAAATTATTAATAAATCAATTAAAACTAAATTATTAATAAATAAAAGAATAAAACAATATATTCTTATTGATTATTAATGAACATATTTTCATTTATTGTACACATATTGTTTCTTAACATGCACGCCTCCACCTACTTACAATAGTGTCTTCCACCATGGAACGTCTCTATTCCAGGGACCAACTTATCTGACAAATCATTAACTTTTCATGTTACGATCAGTACAGATTGAGACAATACCTTAATAATCAGCCATTAATTCAGTTGACCTCAATCATTAAGATTCTATGTATCCTACAATAGCGACACTATCGTTGAATATGTCGGCCGTTATTCCCGACTCCCACTTTTCAACACGTAATTTTGCGTCCTTTATCATGCTACTTAATCTTATTGATGTGTAAGCCATTGCATCACACAATTTTTGGTCTCCCAAATTAAGAGAAGAGTGGCTTGGAAGGATGAGCCACCTATATAGTTCTTTCTTCAGGATTTGCTAAACTAAGGATTGATTCTGTAGACTGTAGGAGTAATAAGTATTGTAGAATGGAAATCCCAAATGGGTGCTGCCTGTGTTTGGGGGAAGAATGTTTGGATGAGATTTGTGATCGAAGCTAACGTTAACGTCCTTATGTGAACAACGCTTCTCGTCAATTGTTGGTAGGCATTAATGTCTGATACCAAAGTTCAACTGCATTTAGAACAGAAAATTCTCCCACCGCCATTCAAGAAGATTCACCCACCGATGTTTCTAGACAGTTCGAAGACCTTTATTTATAGAGGCATTTGTAATCTGTTCTGCAATCAATAAAAATTTTTTTTGTCCATGCATGTTCTGCCTGTCTTTCAGTCTGGTATCAGAGCCAGCTGGTCAAGTCAGGTTATCGGCATAGGTTTACCAGAGCTTAGCTTGGTCCGGAGTTCCATAGGTGTCATAGAGGTCGTCTGAGATAACAGCCATAATTCCGGCCTTTGCATAAGCAAGTCTGCTGCAGCAGTCCAGTATATTGCCATTTTTTTTCAGTTGCCAAGCCTGAAGTCGAATTTGACCAATGTTAAATGCTGTTTGTTGCTCCCGTGTGATATAATGTCTTCTCCTTGCTCAATTTCGTTATTGCTTTGACATACCCCACTGCCAGAAAAGAAAGGCCTGTGTAGGAGAAGAAGTTGCCGGCCAGAAAAGTCCATAGCATCTACTCATTGAAAGAGATTTTTTATCTCTTATAGTTGTTAAACCCTGCAAAGGTAGTGAGGAGATCGATGCTACGTCCCTAACTTATTGCATGTATTAGGATAGGAATAGTCGACTTGTGGCTTGCTTATCCCTTTTTGATGTTATATCACATTTCTTTATGCATTCATTTGGTTAGTAGGTCAGCGTATGGAGTAACCATGGCCTAGATAGATTATATATAGGAGATAGTGGGTAATTGTTTATCATCATATTGTAAATTCTATTTTTATTGAAGATTGTGGATGTTACCCCTTCGAAGTGGCTTGTCTATTATCATATATTCTGATATAATTTAGTCATATCTGGATCTATTTCTGCTATTCTACTTTATGGTTGAAGTAATTTCATTACAAGTGGAATTAGAGTTGTGATTTGGGCAATCTTGTGGGTGAAGCCCTAAGTTTTTAAATTTGGATATGTCTAAAAAAAGTTGCGAATTTCTCTGAAAAATTTTTACTGGAGGTGAGAAATCATTAAATTAAGCTTCCATTAAAATTTCAGATCATTTGGATCTATTTTACAAAAGGTGGCATCATTTTAGGGTTTTTCATAAAATTGCTCTATAGTGCGCAATTCAAAGAATTTTTCTGAATTATTTACAGTTTTGGAAAGCCTATAAAAATATGGCTAGGGTATGTTCTTTGTATGGTTTGATTTGAGGCCGACATAAGTCCAAAATCACTTGGTCAAAGTTGGGTCAAAAGTGTCAATCAAGGTCGACATCGTAAAGCCCTTTTATGCCAGGTCCACAAACTCGAGGCCGAGGAAAGGGTGCTAAAACTCTAGATAAAACTCCTAACAAGGAAGAGATGGAGTCAGAAGAGGGATGTACTAGATCCTTTGTACCAGGTTTTCTGACATAGATGACAAAGTGACCCAGCTTGACTATAGTGTGCAAGGCATTCAAAGTGAGGTGCAAGGCATACAATCTAATATGAAATCCATACAAGATAGTTTGGTAGATATCATGATGACTTTGAAAAATAATCAGTCAAATCATCCAGCTATCACTATTTCACAACCCCACCAGGGTGGTTCTCCCAACCAGTCTACTTCAAATCCAACTACATTGCCACAGAAGAACCTGTTACCAAAGGTGGATATGCACAAATTTGATGGAAAAGATCCACTCAATTGGATCAACCAAATGGAGAATTTTTTTTATCTGCATCAGATCCCAGGTGGACAGTAGGTTACCATGGAATCCTTGTATCTTGATCCTGATCAATTCATTTGGTATCGATGGTTGGTGCTCAAAAGAAAAAGATGACTCTCGGTGTCACCGGGTCAATTTTTATAGAGGAGCTGCAATTACACTTGGCAATAGTGTGACAAAAATTTACTTCAGCCAACTGACAAAATTGTGACAGACCGGCTCCATCAAGGATTATATTCATCATTTTCACAACCTATCCTTACGTCCTTACGTGTAGAGATAATTTCTGAAGAAACTTGAATGATCTATTTTTGGTTGGACTCAAGGACCACATTCAACATGAGGTACACATGTTTAATCCACTTAATATTTTTGATTCTATTATCATGGCACATAGAGTTGAGTAAAAATTCATAGCCAACAAGAAGCAGCCATTCACTCACTTCAAAGATCGTAGCATATCGACACCAACATTTCCTCCACCTACCAGATTGACCCCTCAGTAAATTGAAGAGAAGCATGCAAAAATATTATGTTTTGGTTGTGACAACAAGTGGAGCAAAGGACATATATGTGTTGATAAGAAGTTATTCTACATTAAGGGATCCAATGAAGATGATGAAGAAGAAGATGATGCCTCCAATGATGATGAGGAAGAGATAGAGGAGGTACCTAAAGATTCCCAACCTACAATATCTTGTCATGCACTTGCGTGTATTAGCACTCCACAAACTCTTAAGGTGGTGGGTTTTCTCAAGAAACAAAAGGTAACAGTGTTGATTGATTCAAAGAGCACACATAACTTCATCAACCATAAGTTGGCCACTCGATTGAACTGTTTCATCTACCCAACACTAAAATTTTAGGTCATGATTGCAGAGGGTGGCAATATTAATTGTTCAAGAAAATGCCATAGTATTAAGCTTGCTATGAGTGAGTACAATCTTGATTCTCCTATGTTTTTTATTCCCATGGGTAACATAGACATTGTTTTGGGAGTCCAATGGCTCACAACCTTAGGTACCATTAAGATGAACTTTTAAGAACTATTCATGCGCTTTCATTCTAAAGGTAGGAAAATTGAACTATGTGGATCACAGGTAAAATCTCCACAATTGATTAGTTCACATCAAATGACCAAGATGTTAAAAAAGGGGGCAGAGGGAATTATTGCATGATTATATTCCATAGAAGTTCAACCCACACAGGTATCTACACATCCTGATTTACAAATGATTCTTGATGACCACCCATCTATTCTTGGGGCCATGCCAAAAGGACTACCACCAAAAAGAGAACATGATCATGCTATTCAACTACTTCCAGGGAGTCAAACACCAAATATCAGACCATATAGATATTCATATGCACAGAAGAGTGAAATAAAAAAGATGGTCCATGAGATGCTGGAGGCAGGGATCATCAAACACAGCCAAAGTGCATATTCATCACTAGTGGTCATGGTGCGAAAGAAGGATGAGACATGGAGGATGTGCCAAGATTATAAGGAACTCAACAAGTACACCATCAAAGATAAGTTTCCTATTCCAATAATTGATGATTTACTTGATGAGTTGCATGGTGCTAATTATTTCACAAAATTGGATCTTCACTCGGGGTACCATCAAATTATAATCAAGGATGAAGATGTTAATAAAACTGCTTTTAGAATGCATGAGGGCCATTATGAGTTTTTGGTAATTCCCTTTGGTCTTACAAATACACCATCTACTTTTCAGAGCTTGATGAACACTATTTTTAGGCCTTTTTTAAAGAAGTTTGTGTTGGTTTTCTTTGATGACATATTGATTTATAGTCAGACATGGGAAGCACATCTACAACATGTGAAACAAGTGTTAATAGTTTTGGAGAAGCATCAGTTTTATACAAAACCATCCAAATGTACCTTTGGAATATAGGAGGTAGAGTACCTAGGTCGCATTTTTTCCCATGAAGGTGTCAAAGTTGATCCCCAGAAGATCAAAGCTATGATGGAATGGCCCATGCCAAAAACTCTCAAAAACCACTGAGGGTTCTAAGGATTAACAGGTTACTACCAAATATTTGTGAAAGGTTATGGCAGCATAGTAGCTCCACTCACTACATTACTAAAGAAGGATGCCATCCATTGGAATGATGCCACCACTAAAGCATTTGAGAAACTAAAAGTATCTATGTACACTCCAGTTTTGGCTACTCCAGACTTCTCAAAGACATTCACTATTGAATGTGATGCTTCTAGATCCGTGTTGGGAGCAGTACTAATGCAGGAAGAAAGACCCATTACATTTGAGAATCATCAATTCAAAGGTAATAATCTACAAAAACCTATCTACAAGAAAGAAATGATGGCTATTCTTCATGCAGTTAAACAATGGAGGCCCTATCTGATGGGTAGACACTTTAAGGTGAAAATGGATCATGATAGTCTCAAATATTTTTTGGAGCAAAGATTATCATCTGAGGAACAACAAAAGTGGGTAACCAAAATGTTGGGTTATGATTTTGAAATCATCTACAAGAAGGGTAAAAATAATGTAGTAGCAGATGCACTATCTAGACGGGATACATCCACAGAAGCATTACTTTGTGCAATGTCTATGTTGCAAGCAGATTAGGTGTATGAAGCCAGGTTAGAATGGGAGCAAGACAAGGATACATAGGGTCTGATTCAAAATCTCCAGCAAGGTACTTTAGCCTCTAAAATTTTTGAATGGAAAGGTAATGTCCTATGGTATAAAGGTAGGTTATACTTGTGAAAATATTTAGAGCTTAAGCATAAGATTCTTGTGGAGTTGCATTCATTTCCAATTGGGGAACACTCAGGGTTCTTGAAAACTTATCATAGAATTAAGAAAAAATTATTTTGGGAAGGACTCAAGGGAGATGTACAAAATTTTGTGGCAGAATGCTTGATATGCCAACAGAATAAAGGTGAGATAGTTAAGACCCTGGGTCTGTTACAACCATTAGCAATTCCTAGTCAAAGGTGGGAGGAGGTTTCCATGGATTTCATCATAGGGCTGCCTAGTTCTAAAGGTAAGAATGTTATCTTGATCATTGTGGATAGGCTTACAAAATATGCCCATTTTTGTGCTCTCTCAAACCCATTTTTAGCAAGTACAGTAGCAACTATTTTTCTGGAGGCAGTTCTAAAATTACATGGAACCCCAAAAATAATTATAAGTGATCATGATCCTATTTTCACTAGTAATTTTTGGACATAACTATTTTCCTATTTGGGTACTCAGCTAGCTCATAGCTCATCTTACCACCCTCAATATGATGGACAAACAAAAGTGGTTAACAAATGTTTAGAGGGGTATCTCCGTTGTTTTGTATCAGATAAACAAGAATAATGGGTTAAATGGCTACCACTTGTAGAATGGTGGTATAACACATCTTTCCATACCTCTTCTAAAATGTCTCCATTTCTATCACTATATGGTTACCATCCACCTTCCATCACTTCTTCATTAAAGGTGAAAATTAAGGTTTGAGATGTGGAGGAGCACATTCAGCATCAACAAAAGGTTTTGGCTAGTTTGCGAGAGAATTTGGCCTTGGCACAAAACAGGATGAAGTAACAAGTAGATCAACACTGTAGTAAGCAAAATTTTGAGGTGGGTGACTGGGTATTTGTATGTTTGTAACCTTAAAATCAAATTTCCTTGAAGCAACAAAAACATGACAACAAACTTGCTCCTAAGTATTATGGCCCTCATCATTTTTTGCAAAAAATTGGAAGTGTGGCTTACAAGCTCAAGTTACCTCATTCATCTCTCATAAACCTAGTATTTCATGTTTCTTGTTTGAAGAAGGTCATTGGATAGAAATTTTTATCTCAGACAAAGCTCCTAGAACTAGATGAAGAAGGATGAGTCATTTTTGAACCAAAAAAATTCTCCAAGCATGTACTAAGAGGTTGAGAACTAGAGAGATTAGGGAATATCTGATCAAGTGGAAGAACCTGAGTAGTGAAGATGCAACTTGGGAAGGTGAATATTTTCTGCAACAACATCCAAATTTGTTCAATGTTGAGGACAACATTGGTTTCAATGAGAAGGGCATGCTACACCCCTAACCTATCGCATGTATTAGGATAGGAATAACTGACTTATGGCTTAATTATCCCTCTTTGATGCTATATCACATTTCTCTATGCATTTATTTGGTTAGTAGGTCAGCCTATGGAGTAACCATGGCCTAGATAGACTATATATAGGAGGTAGTGGGTAATTGTTTATCATCATATTGTGAATTCTGCTCTTATTAAAGCTTATGGAGGTTGCCCCCTCAAAGTGACTTGTCTATTATCATATATTTTGATATATTTCGGTCATATCTGGATCTATTTCTGCTATTCTACTTTATTAAGTAATTTCATTACAATCGATCTAAAGACAGTGGAGAAGGTAGCTGGCAAAGTTTGTTTAATGAAAATCGTTGGTTTACATTCATAGCCATCTAGAAAAAGGGTTACAATTTGTGAAACAAAGACAACACAGCTACTACAAATAACTTATTTGGTGAGATCACAAAAAAAAAATTAACTTTTTCTGATTTAATTCTATCAAAAAAAATGGAGATAGCTGAATTATAAGTTATATTTCTTTAAAGAGTGATTTGTAGCCCACATGTTTTTGTCAATAGAATAGTGGAAAAAGTTTGAAGATAAAGAGGAGATTACAGCATCAAGGAGGAGAGCTAATGATCATGGCATCTAGTAGCAGTATCAGCCAACTTAATTTCATTATTTATTAGTAAAAATTACAAGTTTTGGGCAATTAAGATGAAAACTTCATTTTGTTCTCAGGAAATTTAGGATTTGATAGAAAATGGGTTTGTCAGATCACATTGCATACTAGACATTAACTCAAGTAGAAAAATATGAATTTAAGGAAAAGAAAAAGAAAGATTCTAAAGCCTTATTTTTTATTCAACAAGTTATTGATGATTCTGTGTTTCATAGGATTGCCACAACAACTAAGTCTAAAGAAGCTTGGAAAATCTTAGAAAATTCATACCAAATGACAAATAAAGTAAAAGTAGAAAAATTACAGAGACTAAGAAAGAATTTTAAAATTCTTCAAATGAATTCATCAGAATTTGTAGATCAATTCTTTAGTAATGTAATGAATGTTGTAAATCAAATCAGGGTCATGAAGAGAATATATCTGATCAAAAGGTAATATAAAAAGTTCTTATTCCTAACAAATTTGATGTAATAGTAGTTGTAATTGAAGAATCAAAAGACTTGTCTCAATTTTTAATAGATGAATTGATAGGATCTTTGTTATCCCACGAAACTAAGATGAATAGGAATAACAATTCTTCCTTGAAGAATGCTTTTAAATCACAGGTATCATTTGGTAGAGGAAGAGGAAGATCAAACTTTAGATGAAGAGAAAGAGGGAGAAGTGGACACTTGAGTCTAGATCAGAGAGAAAGGACCAATCATCCCAATCAAAGTTTCAAAAATAGAGAATGTGGAAGAAATTGATTTCATCATCAAGGTTTGACAATTCCCACATTCAATGTTAATATTATAATAAATTTGGCTATCTTGAAAATGAATGTAGAAAGAAACAAGCAGAGGTGGATAAATAGAAAGAAAATTACTTAAATGTATCTAATAATAACTATGAAAATTTACTTATAACTTGTAATATTGCTCAAGAAAGTTCTAGTGACATGGTTTTTAGATAGTGGATGTAACAATCACGTGACAGGAAATAAAGAGTTATTTGCTAGCTTAGATGACTATAAAATTTGAATTAAAATTGGAAAATTATAGGAAAGTATCTATAACTAAGAAATTTGTTATAAACATTTTGACAAAAAATGGAGAAAAGAGATATATTTATGATGTTTTCTTTGTACTCGGTTTAAAACATAATTTGTTGAGTGTTGGTCAATTAGTACAAAAATGGTATAGAGTTCTATTTAACAATGATGTATACACAATTCTGGATAGAAATCCTAGTGATAGGTTAATTGCAAGGGTCAAAATGACTAGGAACTAAATATTCCCCCTCTATATTCACTACATCCAAGGAATAAGGGAAGTCAATTTCAAGACAGTGTACTTAGACTAGACATGGCTCTAGTATTTGAGGTATGGTTATCTTCATTTTAGAGATTTGAGTTTATTAGAGAATAAAAATATGGTGAATGGATTACCAGTCATAGAGCATCCAACTAGTTTATGTGAAAGTTGTATATTGGCAAAACAACATAGAGAAATTTTTCTAATAAAAGGTTCATACAAACCAAGGACACAATTAGAATTAATTTACATTGATATATGTGGGCCAATGCAAACTTCATCTTTAGGTAGAAACCTATATTTCTTAATATTTATTGATGATTTTTGTAGGAAGACCTAGATGTACTTTCTCAAGTATAAATCTGAAGTCTTTGATAAATTCAAGGAGTTTAAAGCCTTGGTGGAAAAATAAAGTGACCTATACATCAAGGGAATCATATCTGATAGGGTTGGTGAGTTCAGTTATGATAAATTTCTATATTTTTTTAGATATTATGGAATCAAGAAATAGTTTACAACAAGATATACACCACAACAAAAGGGTTTAGCTGAGAGGAAGAATAGAACCGTAATGGACATGGCCAAATCTCATTGAAGGATAGGAACTTATCCAATGATTTATGGGTAGAAGAAGTAGAATGTGTAGTATACATTTTGAACAGGAGTCCTACAAAGAGTGTCAAGGATAAAATTCCACAAGAAGCATGGAATGGTAAGAAACATAGTGTATCTCATTTTAGAATTTTTGAATGTGTTGCTTATTCACTAGTGTCATCTGGATTGAGAAAAATTTTGAATGATAAAAGTGAGAAATGTATTTTATTGGTTATAGTGAATAATCAAAAGCTTATTGATTGTATGATCCCATCTCAAAGAAATTGATTATTAGTAGAGATGTTGAATTCAAGGAAGAAGAGTCATGGGATGGAAATGTTAACAAAGTAGTCACAGGTAGAGCTCCAATATCGCATAGTGAAGAAGAACTAGAAGAACAACATGGTCAGTCAAATCAAACAACACCAACTACTCCACCAAGAAATTTTATGCAGGGCACATCATCAGGACATCTAAATCATCCTACTCATGATTCAAATGTAAGTGATGAGTCAAATACTACACTTTCCTCATTAATACCAAGGTATAGAGGTAAGAAAACACAAAAAATAAAAGAGATGTATGAGCAAGGAGAAGAGAATATAGATTTGTATTCAAATTTTGATTTATTCTCATATGATTATATACATTTTAAAGAAGCAGTGAAAGAAAATAATTGGATCAAGGCAATGGATGAATAAATAGACTCTATTAAAAGAAGTCAAACATGGAAGTTAGTGGATCTACTTGAAGGTAAAGATTGTATAGGAGTCAAATGGGTTTATTAGATTAAATTTAATACTGAAGTCAAAATTATAAAACATAAAGCAAGATTTGTTACAAAAAAAATTCACAATAGTATGGGATTGATTATAATGAAACATTTACTCTAATTGCTAGACTTGATATAGTTAGAACTATTTTAGCAATAGCTACACTTATTGGAAGTTCTATCAAAATGGATGTGAAATCAGCCTTCTTGAATGATTTTCTTGATGAAGAAGTTTATGTTCAAAAACCCCTTGGTTATGAGGTATATGGGCATGAAAATAAAGTTTGTAAATTAAAAAGGCAATTTATGGTTTGAAATAGACACGTACGGATTTGTATAACATGATTGATTCATATTTGATAAGCAATAAATTCAATAGAAATAGAAATGAGCCCACATTATATATAAAGATCAATGAGCAAGGTCAAATTTGATTGTTTGTCTGTCTGTTGATGATTTTATTTTCACTAGAATTTTTTTAGTAAATATGTTCAAGTCAATCGTGATGAAAGAATTTGAAATGACAGATTTAAGCTTGATAAGATACTTATTAGGCATTGAATTTATTCAATCGGATAAAATTATCTTCATTTATTAATCTAATTATGTCAAGGATGTGTTGAGAAGATTCAAGATGTTGAATTGTAATTCAATATCAACTTCAGTTGCAATAAGAAAAAAACTTAGTAAAGGGCATAAGGACTCAAACATTGATTGATCCAAAACTTGAAAGATTTGGTTGAAAGATAATTCAGATATAAGAATAACACAATTCAAATAATGCTATCTCTGAAAAGAGCTGTTTTATTTATCAAAATTGCAGACCCAAACATATGCTTATCTCTGAGAAGAGATGTCTGATTTCTATTTCAGGTTACATCTTCATTTATACATGTTTTAAAGGTGTGGGGATGATGTGGAAGGTCACCAATATCGAGGGAGATGAATTGGTTTGACTTCCACGATTTACAACAATAAAGAATTCGATGAATTACTATTTTTAGAAACTTACTATTTTTAGACTGCACTACTAAAATTGAAATTTGGGACACTTCTATTGGGTTTTAGCAGGTCAAACTTGATTGAGCAAATCTCAATGCCATCTCACAACGTTCCCCTCATTATTATCTTTCCAATCGTTCAAACGATGAGTCAATTGGAGCTACGGTGCAAAAGTTATGGCTCCCGGAAGTTTCGCCATCAATTAGGGTGGACTCATCACCCGAATTGTCATCTAAATTGTTGTCTGGATCATTCCTTCCTCCTTGAAAAGCAATTGTCCCCATTGCATCAAGATTTTTCATCAAGTGTGGTAGTTGTACTTTGATTTGATTCCTGATGCATACTTGGAAGGGACTGTGATTTATGGAACTGTGCAGGGCCCGATTATTCACCATTTCTGTATGACCATCAGTTTGTGGATGGAAGGCCATGAACTTCTTCAGCTCGGTATCTATTTGATTCTATTTTTGTGTTGTTTGTGTAGTCAGGGCTATAAAATTGGCCCATTTGGATTCATGTGGCTTGACTACCATGAGAACAAATTTCTTGACACTAATCAGAGAGACAGATGTAGAAGGCGGTACTTCTGGTACCCTGTAGCACCATGTTCCAAGAGTGAGAGTGATCCTTCTAGTTCTTGATTCATATATACCATGTTGATCATACATGAATGGTTGACCAAAGAGTACATCACAAACATCTAGACTGACCACATCACATAAGACCTCATCTTGGAAAGGTTGTATTGCATATGAGTGAAGACATTGGTGGGTGACACGGAGGTTTCTCCCTGGACTCAACCATCCAATACTGTATGGTTTTGGGTGAGGCTTCATGGATAGATTTAGGCTTTTCACAACATTAACAGAGATTAAATTCTTTTGACTTCCACTATCAAGAATGAAATGTAGAGGCTTACCTTTCACCCATAACTGAGAGTGAAACAACCTTTCCTTGTCATCTAGCATCTTGTCATGTGTCTGTGATGAAGCAATAATGGCTTTAGGATTAGCATCTATAATTTCTTCTTCAACCTCTTCGACTGTAGGGTTTGTATGAGGTAGAGCAGAGGATTGTGACTCAGAAATCAGTGATTTGATAGCTCGACATTCTTCTTTGGAGTGAGTTCTAGATTTTTGATAATCACACCACTTCCCAGTCTTTCCTTCCTTTTGCTTCCAATTTTGGCCTCGTGTCTGACCTTCTTTGTCACTTTTCCATTTTGAAGACTGAATCTTTATAATCATTCTTCCATGCTTCTGCTCAATCTTCACTACGAACTTGTATGCCTCACCGATGGTTTCCAAATTGAAGAGTTCCATTTCTCCCCTTATGTATCATTGTAGTCCACCACGATATTTGAGAACCTTGTGTTTCTCACTCTCTTGGATGCCCAATCTCATAGATAGAGAATGAAAAATGTCAGTGTAATCTTGAACAGATTGTTCTTTATCTTGGTGAAGTTGTTGCCACTCTATATACAGATCATCATATGCTCCAATGGGGTAGTATTCTTCCTTTACAACATCTATGAAATCATCCCATGTAGGTTCTATCTCAAGGCCAATATCATCTACACTGAATCTATTTTTGTACACTTTCCACCAATTTTTGATAGGCAATGATGCTTTCAGAAGAGCAAAAGTAATCTTCTCTTTATCGGTGAATTTATTTACAAAAAAATAAGATGACAATTGATCCAACCAATTTTCTATTGCATTAGCATTGATTTTGCCTTCAAATGTAGGGATATCAAAATTCACCTGAACCTTGAAGGGTGTTGGGGCACTGAAAGGATGTGCGGGTGCGGATGAGGAGCCAAAATTTCCCATCGAGATTTGTCGGAGAATTTGAGCAAATTGTTGTAGCATCTGCGCTTGTTACTATTGGAGGGCTTCATTCACCATTTCCTTGAAAGGATCAGATGCCTCGGTGTTGTCTGCCATTTGAAGTCATTTGGAGCGAATAGGTGGATATTCTGCTGGTTTTATTTTCCACCCAAGCTTCCTGTAATCTAACCTTGTCCTTAGGATCATACACTCTAAAGACAAACTGCTTTGATACCACTGATCCAAAACTTGAAAGCTTTGGTTGAAAGATAATTCAGAAATAAGAATAACATAATTAAAATAATGCTATCTCTAAAAAGAGATGTTTTATTTATCAAAATTGCAAGCCCAAACATATGCTTACCTCTGAGAAGAGATGTCTGATTTCCATTTTAGGTTACATCTTCATTTATACATGTTTTGAAGGTGTGGGGAGGATTTGGAAGGTCACCAATATTGAGGGAGATGAATTGGTTCGACTTCCATGATTTACAATAATACAAAATTCGAGGAATTACTATTTTTAGAAACTATTTTTAGACTGCACTACTAAAATTGAAATTTGGGACACTTCTATTAGGTTTTATGGGGTCAAACTCCATTGATCAGATCTCAATTCTATCTCATGACATTCCCCTCACTATTAGCTTTCCAACGGTTCAAACGGTGAGTCAATTGGAGCTACGGTGCAAAAGTTATGGCTCCTAGAAGTTTTGCCATCAATTGGGGTGGACCCATCACCCGAATTGTCATCTAAATTATTGTCCAGATCATTGATCCAACTCTATTTAAAAGACTTATTTGAATTCTAATTTATCTCATAACTACTAGACCAAATATTATGTATGGTGTTAATCTGATTTCAAGATTCATACATTCACCTCGATATTCTCTCTAGCAAGTTGAAAAAAGAATATTGAGATATGTTGTAGATTCTAAATATAATGATTATGGTTTGATTTGTTATACTAAAAATGATTTTGCAGGTATCATAGAAATAAGAAGAGCACTTTTGAACTTGTCTTTCATTTTAGACCAAGAGTTGTGTCATGGGCATCGAAGAAGCAACCTATAGTGATAATTTCATTAGTAGAAGTAGAATATATATCCATAACTATCACATCATGTCAAGTAATATAGATGCATCAAGTTTTGTCAGATTTGTTGCATAATCAAGAGGAACTGGAACCAATCCTTTGTGATAACAAGTTAGCAATTGCATTATCAAAGAATCATGTATTTCATAAAAGGAGCAAACTCATTGATACAAGGTACCACTTCATCATAAAATTGGTTAACAATGGAGAATTCTATCTTGAGTTCTATAGATCTGAAGATCAATTCGCAGACATTTTCATTACGCCATTACCAAAAGAAATTTTTGAGTATCTATGATAAAATTTGGCATTGTTAGTGGTATAAATAAAGGGGAGTGTTGGTAGGCATTAAATTCATCCACCAAATATCAATTACATTTAAAACATAATATTCTTCCACCACCATTCAAGAAGATTCACCCACCGACCTCCAACCCATTTTTAACGTATGTGCTTTGAATGTAAATGTTTCTAGACAATTCGAAGACCTCTATTTATAGAGGAACTTGTAATCGATTATGCATTCAATAAAAATTGTTTTTCCATGATGTAACATGTTCTACCTATCTTTCATCACATGCTTGAGTTTAACTAGCACTCATAAATTGGTAGGGTGTACACTTTTTAGAGTTATGATTGGTTATCTAACTAAAATTAAAGAATTTATGATTACTTGATGAGCTTTCCCATCTCAATCTACATATGGGCATCCTCTATAGCTTTTAATCATATGATTTTGAAAATATTTGCAAATGAATAAAAATCTCCACTGAGAAGAAAAAACTCGTTGCAAAGAAAATGTTTGACAAAGAAGAAAAACCTTTGTGAAGAATAAAAACTTTGTGGATTAAAGTGCATAAAAATGGACACATGTCAAAAATGTGTGTTTGGTATGGAAGAATTTGATATGGGTATTCAATCTATAGACTTTCAACCATTACCCCATTAGGATTTTTGAACAGTGCCAAACCCTAATAACTCAAGAAAATGTTTATTCAAGAACTAATACAAGTCACTCGAGAACACAAATTGGTTAAAGTAACGTAGATTGCCATTTTTTAGGCTATAGAATGTATTTGGTGAAATAATATTGTGAAGGATGTTACCCATAAATGTATGGCTTGTTAAAGAGTTAGTCATGTTCCGATCAATGTTAAAATCCTAACTAAGGTGACTATTTTACCTAATGAAGGAGACACTACTACAACCTATCTATCAGATTTAATTGTATAATAGTGTAAAAGAAATTGAAATGATATATAATCTAAAGAATGGTGTAGGGATTTATTTTGGAGAACATTTCTAATAATAGATAGATTTTAGCTTATAGTCAAGGTTTGGAAAGATATATTACCAAGTATAATTGCCATAGCGTAACAAATGGTGACTTCAAACACCAAGTTTAATTGCCCAGAGTATCTTGTTGTATAATTATTTTAAATTTGTGAGAATTTTTTTAATGTAGTGCATTTCATAAAGTTTCATTATAAATCTTTTTCGGTTTTGGTATTGTTTATCTATTGGAAGACCAAAGAAGGGATGGTGAAGCTCTTGTCAAACTATGATTTGCACATGAAATTCAAAATGATATGCATTCTTGGAAGAAAAGGGGTATGTTTACTATCAAGAGGCAAAGAATAATCTAGTTCTCTGGCTACAAGAATTGAGGGAGTTAATCCATTCAAAAACTAGGATACTCCAAAGATTCATTGAAATGTATGATTACGATTTAGAAAAGAGTTGTGTGTGTTTTTTTTCAATAAAATTATATTAATTTCATTATTTTTAATATTATAATTTGATAGATGAAAAATTATATATTTTTTCAATTGTATATATAAGTTTCATTTTTTATTTTGTTAGTGTAGTGTTTTTTCTCACTAGGTTTTGCCTACACAATCGTATGGTTATTCTATGTTATTTATGTTTCTTTAGGTTAGTTATAAAGGGTCCATAAGATAATTATATTTAATTTTAATTAGTTTATTAGGAAAATTAGGGGCTTCCTCATGTTGTCTTAATTTTCTCTATATGTATCCCACTTTTTCTTTTTGGAAGGTTACTCATTATTGCAATCAATCGAATGCATTATTTTTTCTTCTCTTAGAATTTTAGAGCTCTCTCTACAAGAATCGACATTATTGCTTGAACTCTATTTAGAAATCTTGGCACACTCTTTCATGGTATTAGAGCCTTTCTGACAACCTCATGAATCAGACTCCCTGGTAAGATCCTCCATGCATTCACCTTGCTGTGATTTTTTATTTTATCTTGGTCGCCATTTTTTACCTTAGAAGCATTTTCTTAATCTGCTTTGAAACTCATGTCAAAAGGCCTCTGATGAAAAATCTATTTGCATGTATTTTTGAGTTTTTTGAGTTCTAAAATGGGTTGCTCTTAGTTTTTTAAGAAAGCCATAGATTTTCCAAAAAATCAATTTCTTCTAACTAGTCAGACGTCCGTATGGATGAAGTAGTCAAGCCTACAAAACTAGGTTTACTCTCCATAGACCAAATCAGGGTTTCAAATTGCTACAACTTGCTTGCAAGACCCATTCAGGCTTTGACCATTACTTTACTTCAAATTCATGAAGTTAAGTAAAGTATTTCAAAAACCCTGAATTATATTGGAAGAAGCAATCGGGTTTCTCAACCCCAACAACTTGATCATAGACCAAATCCAATATTTCGAGTTGCTTTACTTCAAATTCAAGAAGTTAAGTAAATTAGTCTAAAAATCCCGAAATACATTTCAAGAAGTAATCGGGCTTCTCTAGGGCAATAATTGGTAAGTAATCAAGGTTCAACAGTCAAACTTCACAACCCCAACTACTTGGAAGTAATCGAGCTTCAAAATTGTCATTAATGATCGCTGGCAATAGTAAAGTTAATCAAAGAACCCAAAAAACACTGCCAAGAAGTAATCAAGGTTTTCAAGGTCAACTACTTATTTCTTTTTTGAAGTAACGCAGTTACAAGAACCCAAAGTAATGCAGTTACAAGAACCTGAAATACACTAGGAAGACCTATTCAAGTTTCTAGAATCAATTACTTCTTAATTTTTAAGTAAAGCAGTTGCAAGAACCTGAAGTAAAGCAGTGTTGAAAACCAGAGTGATGTTCATGAGGGCGTCAAATTTTAGGTGAAAGGTAATGAAGAAATAGAGTAAAGTTGTTTCGATTTTTGGAATTTTGGAGCTCTCTACAAGAATCATAACTATTGGACCCTATCTAATAATTGGTTCCCTTCCAAATGTTCAAACAACTAAACTAATAAACCTTAACCATGAGATCCATCAAATAAAAGACTCAACAGATAAATGTAGGAAAACACTAATATAAGGTCCCCTTTGAAATTCCAAAATGCCACAAAGTGGCCCAAAAGTCCACCTTGATTCCTTAATCTTGCCCCATGATTCTGTTAAAATATTTCACCCAAAGTCAAAAGTCAGTATAATGATTAAAACATATCACATTCATATATATAAACAAGAGCCGTGAAGCGGCTTTAGTACCTGTGCCTAGCTAAGAAAGTATCTAGTTGTGAAATGGCTTTGATTATTACTTGAAGTAAGCTATGTAGAATTTTTTTTTTTTTTTTTTGTTATATAAGATCATAATAATGTTAATAGAATTTAATACTATAATAAATAGTTCTGATGATATTTATTGTAATTTTCCACAAGCAACAACGAAGCATAATATGTAAAATAATAATTTAGTTTATATAGTTAATGTATAGAATATTATAAATTATACTAATAATTGATATAAATATATCATAAGTAGTAATATATAATATATTATATGTAGTATTATAAATTTATATTATTTATTAAATAAGATTATGCTAATTATTATATAAATATTATATACCAGATATAAATATTATTTTATATAATATGTGTTCTAATATATAAATTGACAACTTTAATTAGTTATTGTATTTTACATGGATTGGTTCAAATCCTACATATTGGAGGAATGGCTATCCACATATATATATATATATATATATATATATATATATATATATATATATATATATATATATATATATATATATATATATATATATAACATACAAATACAATAAAACTCTATATATATAATGAGATAAGATACAATCCAATATAACATAAAAATAAATCTATCCAACTATATATAACTAAATAAATACAACCATATTTAATTTATTTATTTTTTCTAAATACACTACCAAATGATCATCGTGAAGTGGATTTATTATTTGTGTGTAGTCAAAGCAATGGTTGTATAAAGCAGTTAAAGGGAGATAAAGCATAGGAAAAGGAAATTCTAGAATCTTTTTCTAAAAATATGAACCCCTTGTTTTTATTATTAAAAATCCATGGTTCCACGGGATCATTTTTTGAGTATAAAACATATGGGTGGTATTACTGACGAATCTAAGAAAAAAACAAAGAAAAAAAATTGGCCACATTATTGACTGAATTTTGTATTGTTATATTATTATATCAATCTTCATCCTTCTATTTTTGTAGTTGTTATATTTAAAATAATAGATTCAGTCGTATTTTTTTTATAAATAACAAATTTATGGGACCCATGCCCAATAAAAAAAAGAATATATGCAAAAAAAATACTAATAAAAATATTTTCATTTCCTCGCCAATACACTGGCCAAGTTACAAAAAAAATTAAAGTGTATTAGCAATATGCAAAAGAAAAGGAAAAATAGTATTAGATCAAAGAAAAGACATTGACAAATCTAGTCGATTGGTATGATTTTGATAAACTTGAAAGTAGAGATAGGCCTTGAACAATCACCAGCCAACAAAGGATGCTTCCCACAGGTTGAATTAGTAAGTGTTACATTGAAACTAGGAACTACCACGACAAATGGAGTGTCCAACTACTCGACTTGCATTTGTCTACAACTAAATGTTTACCTAAAGATGTTAACTTTGCCGAACCTTGTCTTACTAACCATGGAGGAGAAGAGGAAATGCCATAAAACACCATCCTAGCCAATAATATCATTGATTCAATCCTTTGGTGATAATTTTGAACAACATACATGTGTTTCATAGTAGGCAGAGGTGATAAAGCACTATTATAGGCAATAAAGGAAACAAAGAACCAGGAAACCTATTTAATTTCATCTCAGAAACAAAGCACTAAATGTAATCATGGAGAAGAAAAAAAATTCTCTCCAAATCCCTGAACACAACTGATGGCATGATCTTGAACTTATATCTACCAAAGAAAGATAGAGGATCTCCCTGATCATCATGTAAGGTTGTTATAACTTCATCCAAACTGATCCTAAAGCCTAGATTATCAAATAATTCAACTAAGGATTTTACGTTCTAATTATTAGAGAGAAGGAACATTATGTTGGTATTAAATTAAAAAAGCAACCATGGAACTAACTTTGATCATGTTAGTGACAAAGAGAAATTTTTCCCGAATGACAGAAAAGATAGCATTGAAAACTTGCTCGGAAGGAATCCAGAAGATATTATACAAATTATGGGGTGAGACTCTACCAATGAAAGCCATTTGTGGTTTTTGGCAGGAGCACAAAAAATAAAGTATGATTCAGAGCATCTTCCATAGTAGGGTGCATTAAACTTTGACTAGAACCAGATGACAAGAACAAAGAGTTTAAAGCTACATTTTGGAAAGAAAACAACACTAAGAATGAAATAAATAGACACGAATGAATCATGGCCAAATATGGTGGTAATGAAGGAAAAGAAGGAGGAAAAAATAAATTATTGCTAATATCAATGTCTGATGCCATCATTAAAGCATAACTATGATTATCAATGGTAAGATCTATAGATTGGTCAATTACAATATTCACCAAAACATTAGCAATCTTATCTATTTATTAAGTTATGTTATTGCAACATGTGTGATGACTTTTATAACATATGTGATGACATTTATTTTATTGATTTGGTAGATTTTAAAGTAATGAATTGAGTTAACACTCATTTATTAGTGCTTAATGCCCTAACAAAGGATTTCTGTGACATGGATTAATTTTGAATAGATTTGTTATGCTATTAAAACTTATATATGGTAGTCTCTTGGAACTATCATAGAATTTAGATTCTAGTGAAGCTAGGCCCAATGGGAGATCACAACACCATTTAGAGTTAGAAAGATAGGGCTATTGTTATAGTGTCTTATTACTCACACTTACTAGGTTCTAGTTAGGTTATTAGTCTTTACCTAGTTTTGTCCTATGTGTGGATTTATCCCACATTGCTTAGTTTAGCTTATATCTTATTTTGCCTTGTCCATTTAAGGAAGAGATCTACATTATAATATATCATCTTTTTTATATCCTTTGCATATACTTTTCATATGCTTTTGTGAATAACAATTATTTTGTTTATAATTAATTTTTACCTTTGAGTGTCTGTTGACGCATCTATGGTTATGGTAATGAGGTCTTAGAGAGATCTTGGTTGAAGAGTTTTGATAACTCTTTCAAGGTATCAAATCCACCCTCTAACAGTTATTACTCAAGTTTGGCTTGTAGATCTATATTACTTTGAGATCCTTGGACAATAGCTTGTTTATTGAGCTCTATGAATTTGTAATCTTTAGATCTATGTTTATATTTTGAATATTTACATTTTATTATCTGTATTTTTTTGTAATTCATAGAGTCCCCTATGTTGTTTTGTGTCTTTCATGGCATTAATCTACTTGGTATTCTCCTCGGATATATCTCTTAGATATACAAGATGTGTTATGATAAAATATTTATTTTGGAGAGAACTATACATTTTATAGTAGATCAGAGTTCATGGACATGTTCATTGAGATTTAAAAAATATTTCAACCTTTTAGTTTGCTCAAATTGGTCACCTGACACTCCAAACCTGTTCAAGAAGCTTATTGGTCACTAGATTGTTTTTAGGAAATCTGCATATTTTGATGCAGATCTGATCAACAGATACATCTGGAGTAGTCAATTTAGTGGGGGTAAATGTTCATTTGGTAGAAAATGGACTTGTGGTGCTCCTGATGTGGTGAATTTTCTTGGCTAATTTTGATCGTCTACTAGCTAAAGGGGTTTGATTTTTATTTTATTTTGGGGGTTTGTTATTTTTTTTGGTTTTTTAATATATTAAAAAAAACTTAAATATAGACCATATGGCCTGCACCCACAACCAAGATCCCTCCCCTATGGCCTTGGCCCTAACCCCCGTCACTTCCCCTAGCCACCCTACCATGGACTTTCCCTGCCACACTCTCCTATCCAATCATCACCATGACCAGCCTGCACCCTGTTCCCACATCCCATAAACTACTCCACCTGTGACACTTATCCCTTCACCCTGCATTTCAAAAAAAGTAGTTATTTTTGTAGTTTTGTTTTGGGAATTGTATTATTTTAATTGCAAAGTTGAAAATTTGTGACCACCCACCTTCACTTGTTTTCTTTGGGCATGGATTGATTTTAATTGAAGCATGGAAAATGGCATTTAAATTTGTCATTATATGATTATAATTTCCATGTTGAAATTATTGATTGGCTTGATTATAATTGAACCTTGGAAATGTGCATTGGCTACCACTAACTCAACTATCCTTGGCCAACCCAACTAGTAACATTTGTAAGAACTAGTAAGTGCTATAACTTTCAATATGTAGCTCCTTTTTGGGTGCCATTTTTTTTTAAAGTACATATTTTCTAGATATCTATGCATTGGTGACATTATTTCAGGACTTTTGTAACATCTATTTTTTACATGGTGTAATAGCTTAAAACTCTCTTCAAACCTTTATACCTTTCTTGGACATATTATAAATTGTGCCCGACTTCTCTCTCATAATGTCTCACACTTATTTCTCTTAGACACATTCTCGACTGTGTTTGACATCCAATACTAAGTGTGTGTGCATTGTAACTTTAGGGGGGTATTTTTGATAATTCATGGGGTACTTGTACTGTGTGCTTTCTATTTTTTTGCTTTTATTTCACTTCTACAATTTTGTCTCATTCTAATCTACACTAATGGATCTAAACATTGAACCACTCACACCATTTAACTATCTAGAATGTAAGTCTAAAATATAACTCATTTTGAGAGGTAAAGGACTCTATCAGATTACTATGGGTGAGAAAACTAAGCCATATATAGATGCAAAAAAGGTTAAGTGGTAAACAAGATCTGACAAGGACTATGGGTTTCTATCCCTGTCAATGTCTCTCAACCTCTTATTTCATGTTGAATTTGCAAAAACTTCGTATGAAGTCTAGACAATCCTAGATAAGCTTTTTGGAGTGCAGGACATCATGAGAGGTCATGAGCTGGAAAATGAGCTCATCACATTGAGCC
This sequence comes from Torreya grandis, assembly GCA_037957365.1. Classification (NCBI taxonomy): domain Eukaryota; kingdom Viridiplantae; phylum Streptophyta; class Pinopsida; order Cupressales; family Taxaceae; genus Torreya; species Torreya grandis. The sequence goes on from JARHVA010000208.1 coordinate 5,291,950, forward strand.
CAAGTGACTATGACACCCTAAAATACTTTTTTATAAAATTCAAATAACTAAGATTGTAATTGAATTAATGTGGCATTGAGAAAATAGATGACCAATTGATTCTATCTGTGCTTGAAAAATAGGGTCACGACTATTCAATTTTTGTCTCTACATTTCCTGCTACCAAATGTGCACTTGGATCCACTTGAAAAATTCTATCATTTGATGAGATTGTTATTGATCTGACTTGAGAGCAAGATAAGTTGATTCAAATGGGTGCACTGAAGTCTTCAAAATCATATGCCTTGATTGTCAATTAGGATAAGAAGAAGCCTTCTAGCAGTGGCAAATGGGAGAAGAAACAATCTAAACCTGATCATGTGTACAAGAAGAATCATAAATTAGATTCCAAGCCAAAGGCATCGTCAAATGAGTCCTCCTCAAGTGGGAAACCTAAGAACGAGAAACTCAAATGCAACTTTTGCAAGAAAATTGGACACGATGAATCTCGGTGCATGAAAAAAAATATTGACACCTTGACTAAGATGCTTGAGAAGAACAACATCAATGTTCCTAAATCCTCGTCTTAGAACATGTCCACACAAGATTTTGCAAAGACAAAAGATATCAAAAAGGGTAAAAACAAGGGAAAGGCACTTGTTACAGTAGCTTCTCAGCCTTTGACTTGGTTTATTGACTTGGGTGCTTCCTATCACATGGCCTCCTCAGAGGATCTATTTTTAGAAATAGAGCCATGTTTTGTGCCTTCAATTCTCATGGGTGATGACACTTCAGTAGAAGTCAGTAGTAAAAGATCGGTATAATTAAGTGACAAGACCTTCAATGATGTTTTGTGTGTTCCTTCACTATCCATCAATCTTTTGTCAATATATCAAATCACTCACATAGGTGCAGGGAAGCAAGTTGAGTTCACCCCTGATTCAGTGGTCAATATTTATGTTAGATTCTTTCTCTACTTGGTTGGAATGGGATTTGTCTATAATAACTTCATTCTCTATCTAATTTATGGTGGGTTGATCATCTTCATTAACCTCTTCATCAACAATTTTAAAAAAATTGACTCCTATATTCTTAATTTTTGAATGTGGCTATCATATAACATACTGCAGATTTTTTTTGCATTCCTCATGTTAAACTACAATAGTCAAAAAATTATATAAGTAATTGGCAATAAAATGGAAAACATATCAACAATAGCTATGGGAAGAATATTTGTAATGTTGAAATTGTGAATTAATAACACAACAACATGAAATCACAACAACATATGAAACTCACAATGACGTGATTTAACAAAATGATTTTTTAATACATCTGACTTAGTGTTTATTGGTATGTTAATGAAATTCTTAATTTTGATATAAATACATAAAAATTTATTAGTATGTGAATGCAAACCTTCACGTATTCTATTAACATACCAGTAAATGTTTAGTGTTTTGGAGACATTTGTCTTCCAACATGGCACTTTGTTTCATATTAATGAACCATATTATTTTCATGTCATCCCTTATTTCACAAAATTTTAAGCCAATGAAAATATAATGTGATCATTTTAAAATTATTATTAGTCAAAATTTTAAACCGGGTGGTTTAAGCCTACATTCTAAGTGGAGCCCACTAAATTAGCTAAAGAAGGGAGCAATAAATCTTTGTTTTACTTGTCAAATAATGATATAATATAAATTTTATATGTAAGAAAATATAAATGCATTGTAAATATTTAAAACATAGATATAGTAATTCATAAAAGTCCAAGTTTTGATATAAAAATAATAATGTTTAGTCATATGTGAATGACAAATTTTAAGGCTTCCATCCACATAGTAGAAAATGTTTAGTAATTTACACAACACTTATGGCAAAGAACATTTATAATTTGAAAATGTGAATGAATAAATAACACAACAATAATAATTGATAGGAACATATCAATAACACAACAAAAAGAATACAAAAAGGGGTTCGATTTGATACATATGAGTCAACATTTGTTAGAATGAGAATAAAAGTATAAATTGTGATTAAAAAATAACAACATTTACTCATATGTGAATGAAATTCATTAGGGCTTCCATTAACATAGTTGTAAATGTTTAATACCACATTAAATATTTGTTGGCTGTTTAAGTCAGGGAATGTTTCATCCCTCTAATGCTAATGCATAAAAATAGTAATGCATCACAGATATAAAACGCACAACAACATGAATTCATAAAATAATTTGGTTTGATACAACAATGATTACATTCATTGTTATGTGCATGAAAACATTAATTTTGATATTAAGACATCAAATTTTATTGAAATGTGAATGAAAACCTTCTAGACTTCCATCTACATATCAGTAAATGTTAAGTACTCCATCCACATAACACTTTGCTTTAATATAAAGATAGTAACATTTACTAGTATGTGAGTGAAAATATCTAGTGTTTTTATTAAAAAACCAACAAATATTGAGTAAGATGTGAATAAAAACATGCCAACATTGTGGGTTCAGGTGTGGGTAACATTTCATCCCTCCAACATGGTGAATATGTTGAATATGACGTGAATAGTGGCATTAACACACCACACTAATTGAAAAAATGGATAGCAGTTCTTTTTTGTCCTTCTCAAATTTACTTTTGAGCACATATGCCTAATGAATAGTAGGATCAATCAAAATCACCATGTAATAAAGGAGTTTGTAAAGACTATCCACTATTATAAGGTGATTTTGAATGTTCTTGATAGGGAATGAAAACTTTCAGGACTTCCATCCACATACTAGTGATTGTTCATTCTTCAACTCATGTTGTTTAGGGAAGTAGACATGTGATGTAGATATAAAGCACACAATGACATGAATTTTGAAAACCTATAAGTTTTGCATTAAAATACTAGTAAATTTGATGTTAGCTGGGAATAAAAACATGTTGACATTATGGGTTCAGTTTTGGATAATGTTTCATCCCTCCAACATGGTAAGTAAGCTAAAGGTGGCATGCATGGTGACATTAACACACCACATTAATGGAAAAAATGTTGTCAGGGGTCTTTAAAAATGGGTGTTACATATTAAGAACACTATCATCTTCTAACATGGCACTTCCTTTCATATTAATGACACAAGTGTTTTCCAACATGGCTATTTAGAAAATGATATGATTTTATACAAACACAATAAAATTTATATGTATTTGAATGAATACCTCAATGAATGCCAAAAACATACCAGTAAACATTGAGTTAGATGTGAAGGCACACAAAAACACCATGAGCATAGATGACACGATAATAATTATAGGCCCATGAAAGTAAATATAACATAGCTTTGGGTTTAATTATAGCCAACACACATGTGTAATGTTTCATCACCCTATTAACATACCACTAAATATTTACTCAGATGTGAAGGCACACCAAAAAAAATGCAAAATAAAACATGAACATAGAAGGCACATTAACAATAATTTCCATCCCTCCATTCCAATGATGTAAATTCCTTCATGAAACACTACAAGCTCAATAATTTTTTGGTAAATTCCATGTCTGTTTAGGGGAAGAAGGTATGCAAAAAGGTAGTGTTGACCATTTTTTACCCAACAAGCCAAAAATCAGTCCCCTTCTTCCCCTGCTATTCTAGGCCAATTCTTTTTTTATTTTGTAGAGCTTGGTTTTCTATAGACTCTGCGGGTCCATTTCTACGGACTCTGCAAGTTTTCTTTTGGCAGTTGAAGAACCAGTCAAAAATGGCAAGATTTTATAAGGCTTCTTTGGGCTCTTGTCTGAGGAAAAATCATGAAGAAGGTTAGCATCGTTGAACCATCGAACCCGGTTCAATCGCTTGGTTAAATCGGCCTTGGTTCAATGCCTGGTTCAATCGGTAGTTTAATCACTCCATTTCAAAGCCTGGTTCATCGCTTCAAGTCCATCACTTCAATTTCTAGGCTTGGTTCATCGCTTGCTTCATGGATTTTGGTTCAAACAAAAGATTTCAACGGGCTTGTTTCAACAGTCGCTTGAAGCGTTGAACCATTGAATCGTTTCAACGCATTGGTTCAACGCCTTTGGTTCATGCCTTAGTTCAACTCAGTTGGTTCAACGGGCTCAGCATGTAGTGGTTGAACCGATTGAACCGTTAAACCAATCTTGGTTCAATGGGTTGGTTCAATGGCTTGGTTCAAGGGTGTGCCCTACAGCTGAAGGGCAGCACTGGGTCCAAAAGCCCTTGTGGAGGGCAGTTCAAGGTTCAAATGCCCTTGCAGAGGGCAGGAAACAATCCAAAGACAGCGTGAAGAAGACCAAAACAATTTGAAGGACACAGCCAAAGGTCCAAAAGCCCTTGCAGAGGGCAGCTCAAAGTCTAGAAGCCCTTGCGGCGGGTAGAGAGAGTTTCAAAGATCCTGACAGAGAAGATAAAGAGCGGCCAATTCCTGTAGACTTTTTGTTCACTAGAAAAAGCTTGAAACAAAAAATTCATGGGGGAAAGGCCCAAAACAAAAGACTAGATGACTTTAAGCAGATGAACTAGCTGTTGGGTAATGACTGCGTGAACATCAAATTTAACGTAGTAAAATAGTCATTTGATTTTGAATTAAAAGAGTGCCAAGCATGATTCTAGCCTGAGGAATGCAGCGACCTACCAGAAGATCACCCCTGAGGGCTGAAAGAGAAGGAAGAAGACAAGGAGTAGAAATGACAAAGCATTCAAGTGGCGAAGGGGAGGTGAGTTATTGTCAGAACCAATGGCGCAGCCTATCTTTTGCAGTTGGCATTGATGAAGGGACAAACTGTAGTCTATTTGCAGGAAAGAGGCACGGCCATGCTCTTGCATTAATGTTTGAATGCCAAAGTCAATTTTGGCAATTGTATAGCATGGTTCTAGAAGGCCTCTTCTGAAGGATGACATCTATAACAGTGGATTTCCTCTTCCCAAGGTTTAGAATGCACATGGGCCACTTGCAGGGAAGAACGCCAAAATTTTTCCTTGAAAACGCTAATGTTCTCTTCCTCTTCCTATATATTGTAAACTTCTCTTTTGAGAAGGGATCCGCTCTCAGCCTTAAGGCAAAACTCTACCCAAAAATCTCTCGAGCTTGTAAGGCAGAGCTGCCAGAATTTTTACCTTGAATCAAAACTTAGCTATTTTTTTACTTCCATTCTGAGTTTTGCATCTTTAGTATGTGTCTATGCCTTGATTCTATGTTAAGTCATTTTCTTAATGCTTTTACAGAATGACTGCAGCATATCTAGTGCATTTTTGAGTTTCCTTTTATAGGTCTATCAGAAGTGTCCCTAGAGGAGTATAGGTGAAGTGGATAGACTGTTGCAGCGTGTCTCAGAATGCCTCTAGTAGTTATTTCCTCCCTGTATCTCCATGGACCCCTGACCCACTGAGGCATAAGGTTCTCTCATGATGGATGAAGTGTATAGGTGCTTCTTTTGGTGAAAAGTGTATATTCGGGCCTGAGTGGGTCACATTTTCTGGTGTATCACCTTTTCTTTTTTAGGCTTAGGTTTTGTTTTTAGCATCTCTCTCTCCCTTTTCATCCCCCCCTTTTTA